>CAUYRT010068957.1:0-48454 GCA_963574885.1 Lepilemur ruficaudatus | reverse complement strand
GTTAGCATTTACATTCTCTAAGTGGAAAGATTACAGGTGATTTTTTTTTTTTTTTTTTTTTTTTTTTTTTTTTTTTTTGCGGGTAGTTTTTTGTGTTTTACATTATGGTTTTTATTTTTTTAATTGGAAAAATTTATGTTAAAAAAACAAAAGCAAAATGCAACACAAAAAAAATTACCCGCAAATAAAAACCAAAAAAAAAAAAAAAAAAAAAAAAAATCACCTGTAATCTTTCCACTTAGAGAATGTAAATGCTAACATTTGAGTGCAAAGCCTTCGATCCTTTTTTCTTCTTTTTCTTCTTGTTGGACTGCTTTTGAAAAGGGATTTTTCCTTCAAATGTTCTTATGTTTCAGAAAAGAGGAGGAAAGAGTCCTTATGTTATCCCTTCCAGAAAGAACCTGAGTAATCCCTGTTATGTAAACTCTTTCAAAGAAACAGTCTGTTCAAAACTGTTGCTAAATCATTGGTTGCTATAGCAATGCTTGGCCTAGAGCGCAATAAACCACCATCCTGCCTCTAACCTCCAAGCACAAGCCACCATTATCTCCCTCAGAGCTCTTCACGGGGGCTCATTTTGCCACAGCTATTCATTTAAATGAGCAGCTCCATTCCTAATCACTCCAATTCCTCCTGCTTCCTACCAAGTCACACCAGGGGGCTAGAAAAGCAGTGAGGACAATAAATTGAGTTGCTAGGGGTTGGAGTCAGCGCGCTTTTGGTTGGCAGTCTTTTGGGGGAGCCGGCGAACAGACCTTCCCTCTCTGCTGCCCACACGGTCTGCCATCTTGGATGCCTGTCCCCCAGGTTGAAGCAAGGGTAGGTCGGGGGCTTTCGGGTACAATCCCATTAGAGTGGAAATTCTGGCAACACTGTATTTAACCAACCCCAGGTAACTTTGTTGAATTAAAAAGGCTAAGAAAAATCTCAGTGAACATTCTGGAAAACTGTTTGTAAAGTATGTGCAGCTACAGAATATGAGAGCTGAAGGAAGATGTTCTAGATGCTTCATAGGTATTATTTCACTTGATTCTGGCAACAACTTCATGGGAGGCAGGCGGCATATCTGCCTCGCCCCTCCCTCCCACACTTCTTTACCCATAAGGAAGTGGAGGCTTAGAGAGCCTAAGTGAGTTGCCCTAGGTCCCTGGCCACAAAGTGGTAGAGCAGGTTGGTTTCAAACCCATGCTGTGTGCCTCAGAGGTTGCCCTCTTGACCTTTACACCTTTACGTTATATTTTTCTCAAAGGGCAGGAATAGACAGGGATTGAGCTCCTACTCTTTGCGTAAAATGCTAGCAATTTTACACACATTATATAAATCCTGTGGTTGGGTGGGTAGACATCATCATCCACACGGCAGATAGGGAAGCTGAGATACAGAGGTGTCATGTGCCCAGGGTTGTTCTGCCAGTGGTGATATAGAGGATTTGAACTCACTATTGCCTGGCTTTAAAAACTTTGCTGCTGCTCTACACAGCATTATTTGGTACCTGGAAATCATGAATCCCAACACTCTCTTTTGTACAAGAGAGGAAGCCAAGGCCTGGAAGTATGAAGTGGCTTGCCCAAGGCCATTTCGAGGTCTGGAGAATACCTCCCTCCAGCCCCAGGAGGAAGAGGGAAGAGAGCTCCTTGCTCTAAGCTGCTCTCCTATGGAAATGGCCTCTTTTCATTGAGCCAAGTCCCAGGGGTGTCTGCAAAAGCAACTGCACTTGAAGAGTGTATGTTTAATATGGGTCGACAGTGGAGTCTTCAGCCATTTCTGCTTTGTGCTGGGCCACCTGGGCTCCCTCACCTGGCGTTGTGAAGCTTTCTGTGCAGAGAAATTCACGCTGCAAGGGAAGCATGAGAGGGTTGGCCAGGGGAAGAGCAGCTCTGAAGTTCGGTCCTCTCTGTCACTCCTGCTGCGTCACTGCTGGTTGGCTGTGGCTCCTGAGAAGCAGGGCTCTTCAGTGACCTCCTGTCACAGGCCCTGGTGACTGTGTTTTCCCCTTGCTCCTTCAGGCCTGGGGTAGAATGGCGCTTCAGCATTTTCAGCCCTGGGATACTCCCCCGTCACTTTCTACTTTGTCCTGTCTGTGACACCAGTGGCAAACTGTCTCTTTAATAAACTCCCCAATGCGAGTGTGTCCTGTCTCCTGCTGGGGCCCTGAATGATTCGCTCCCCCAGTATTCCCTGACTCATCACCCCGTTTATTCCCCTTCTGATACTTACCACAATCAGCAATTGTTTCCTTATTACGTATTTGGTTTCTTATTGCCTTTCTGCCCTCTGGAATGTGAGCTTCAAGAGGATGAGGACTTTATTGGTTTAGTACCAAACATTTTCCGCTAAAGTCGGATGGCCTCACTCACAGCCCAGCTGTCGCCGTCTGCAACAAAGGCTTAGGAATGACTGGTTGCATCTGAATGGGGACTTGGTGGCCGCCTCATTAAACAGGCCCTTCTAAGGCTCAAGACTCTGTTTTCAGGATGAGAGCAAAGGTGGTATTTCAGAGCTGACTCTGGCCCTGGTTGCTGTCATATTTCCTTTTCTGGATTTGTCCAGGTTTATTCCCACCACAGCGACTCTGTTAGGACCACAGTGATCGTGCCGAGCTCACATTCATGTCAGCCAACAGTTTGCATGTGTCTAGCACATGGGCTGGGCAGTGCTGGGTGCTGTGGCCTGTACGTGCTGGGGAGCGAAACACACCCATCCTCGGACGGGTGCTCCCTGCCTGGCCCGGCACTTCTCAAGGAATCAAGTGGAATAACATCCACTTGCCTGAGGAAAGAAACAAAACCCCCACCCATGAGTCCACCCAGATAATTTATCAAAGCCCCTGCAGGAGAAGCCGTGGCAGGAGGAGGGGTCCTCCACCGATTGGTGCCTGGAGGAGGACGCAGACGCTTTAGCACATCAGGGACCAGCACCCCCAACAGCAGGAGTCCCAGCCCCCGGCTGCCTCCCAAGGACAGTCTCGCCTCCTTCCCCCGCCAAAGCACAGGGCTGTCCCTTGTTTGAGAGACAGCATGGAGTTTGAGAGCTCAGGCTCTGATTCTACCCATAAACCCAGGTTCAAATTCCGGCTTCTCCACACACTAGCCCTGGCACTCGGGGCAACTCACGGAACTTCCCTGAACCTCGGTTTCTTCATTTGTGAAGTGGGAACTCGAACCCCCTTCCCAGGGTCGTGGTGAAGCTGACACGGAGTGAGACGATGCAGGGAAGGCCCTGAGTGCTCCTTGAACGGCGGTTTTAAGGCCACATCAGACTCTCCACCCGCCAAGTCCGCTGGGTGCCTTCTGAACAGTCCGGTCTCCTGGACACCTACCTTGAGCCTCTTCTTTGTCAGCGTCCCCTTGGGTCTCGGTGCTTCCCGCAAGCACTCGTTTAGATTGTCTTTTATTTCTTCTTCAACCAGAAATGTACAAGGCTTATTGGGCATTGCTTTTTAATCCCCTTCTGGTCCCGCTGAGGAACATGCTTTAGTGACATTTCACCTGGTCCCTCCTTCATGCACTTTTGCCCCTGCCCACCTCATCCCGGGGGGCGGGTCCACCACCTCCCACGTCCCAGCACCTCGCTAGCTGGAGCAGGGGCATGTGGGCTAGGGGAGGGACACTCAGGCTTCAGGTCCGACGGGTCTGCCTTGGAGTCCTGTGTCTGCCATTTGCTTAGCCGTGTGAATGTGGCTGCAGTGTCTTTGCCCCGAGCCTCAGTTTCCTCATTTGTGAATCTAGTGTGACAAGCATTTGGGTCCAGGGCTTGGAAATTTCTGATATACTTGGAGTTTTATCTTTACTCTTGAGGAGCTCCTAATACGCTTGGGATGATAAGATGAATTGAGCCAGAGAGTTACTGTCTACTCTAGGGCACGCCTACTGGTGAAAGTTCTGCAGCTATTGCACTTCTGAGCTCGCCGATGCAGTTATAGATGGTCGCCTTTGACTCACATAGTGACCTAATCAAAGGCCAAGGGATTTTTCCCTTTCCTTTTCTCCTCTCCTCCCCTCCCCTTCCCCTCCTCTCTCCTGTCCCTTCCTTCCTTCCTTCCTTCCTTCCTTCCTTCCTTCCTTCCTTCCTTCCTTCCTTCCTTTCTTCCTTTCTTTCTCTTCTTTTTGTCTTTTTTTGGAATAGGTATGCTGAGGTCAGCAATCATATGGACAAAGCAGAGCAATTTATGCAGGTGGAACAGCCCCTGGTTGCTTTCACTGCGCTCACACAGGGCAATGATCCTGGCAGGTGTTCTGAGACCCAGGCCTGCTTGGTGCAGGTCTTACTGCTCAGCTCTTTAGCACGGCTGAGAAAGCCTCCAGAACCAGCCTGCCTGCCAGCTCCCCGCTCACCTCCCCAGCCCCGAGCCATCACCCCGCCAGTCCCCAAACACACCAGCTCACTTTGTGTGCTCTGCCTTCACCCTCAGCGCCCTCCTCTCTTACTCCTTTCTCCTTGTCCCTTGGCCGGATGCCACTCGTTCCTCCAGACACAGATGCGGTGCCTCTCTGCGGCTCTAAAGCAGTTCCCTCCCAACGTGTGGTCCTTGGCAGGGCCAGTCTGCACACCTTCTCCACAATGGGATGAATACAGTAATAGCAATTTGACAGAGTGATTTTATGCCTGTGGAATCTAGCAATAATAAATTTGTGCCATTATTTTATATGTTTTTTTTAATTTTTGTATACTAGTTCACTTTTTATTTTATTTCACAAACCTGTTGGTATGTGTAGGAACAGAGAAACAAAAGTAGAAAAGGAAAGGAAATCAACGAGCATCCATCTGAGAGTGGGTGGGTTTCCCTCGCTAGCAGACACAGGCCGCAGCTTGGCAGCACCATGCTGCCACGCACGGGGTGGGTGCAAACTGTTGGACAAAATGAAAGTGATGATCTCTGTGGTCCTGACCGTCAGCATCATCCCAGTGGGAATTAGCTCGGGGCAAACCCAGGAAAGGAACCACCTGCACCCCCATGTTCATCGCAGCACTGTTCGCAATAGCAAAGGTACGGGATCAACCTAAGTGTTGGCAGTGGATAAAGAAAATGTGGTACAGTCACACAATGGAAAACTATCTAGCCATAAAAGAGAATGAAATCCTATTATTTGTGGTAGGATGGATGGAACTGGAGGTCTTTACGTTAAGTGAAATAAGCCAGGCACAGAAAGACAGATACAGCATGTTTTCACTCATAAGCGGGAGCTGTAAAAGCTGATCTCATGAAGGTGGAGAATAGATTGGTGGTTACCAGAGGCCAGGAAGGATGGGGGGGCAGATGAGAGAGGCTGGTTAATGGATGCAAATGTACAGTTAGAGAGAAGGAGTACGTTCTAGTGTTTGCTAGCACAGTAAGGTGACTATAGGTACCAATGTGTTATATACTGCACTGTAGCTAGAAAAGAGGACTTGGAATTTGCTCAGCGCATCGACATGATAAATGCTTGTGGTGATGGATACTCTAAATACCTTGACTTGATAACCACACATTCTATGCACATAACAAAATATCACATGTACCCCATAAGTATGTACAAATATTATGTATCAATAAAAAAAGCAGAGCTCATGCTCCCTACAGCTAGTTTGGGAAGGCTGATCTAAGGCAAAAGTTCCAACCCTTAGCTTTGCTTGCCTGCCCACGATGGGATGGCCTCCTCTCCCTCCCCATCTCCCCTTTGCACCTTCCTACTCACCGCCCCTCCTGCCACGCAGCTCTTCCATCCTCTTTCTCTTTAGTCCTCGGTGCGCCCCAGCTTCCTAGGGCAGCTCGGATGTGACTTGCGCAGCCAGGCCTTCCACACGCACCCTCCTCTCACCCAAGGTGCTCCTTGTACTCCTGCAGTGCCCTGCGACACCTGTCTTTGTTCTCAGCACTTGCTCCCAATCAGAGGGGCTGCGGGGAGGTCCACTGTTGACTGCTAGACCCCTCATCCTCCTGACTATAAGCTCCACGGGGCCTTGTTACACCAGCTTTTTCACTGTCTCCCCGGGTTCCACGAAAGCTCCTAGCACATGGTAGGTGCTCAGTAAACGGGTTTTTAGCTCATCGGATGTCTGAGGAAATGAATGACTGACAGAACTCTAAGATCACTGACTGTTTTAGTGAATTATCTGACTGCCTCTAGGCTGAGTTGCTCATTTCATCTTTTTGACCCTCTCTGGAGACTTAATTTACCTTTTTATTAATAGCATCTCTTCCAATATATCCTCTCAAAAAGTATGGTTTTTCCATCAGGGAGAGCTGAGTTCGAATTCCAGCTCCTCCATCAATCAGCTGTAAAGCCTTCAGCTAGTCATTTGAACTCTCCGAGCCTCAGTTTTTCCTACCTGTAAAATGGATATTTAAAAACCTACCTCCCAGGATTGTTGGAGGATTAAATGAAATAGTCCAATTAAAAATACCAGGCAGAGTGGCACAGACCAGCTGTTCAATCAACACAAGTTTTTTCCTCCTCTTGTCCCCCCTCCTTACTCGGTTATGACTTTGCAGAGGCAAAGGCGGCGGCGTATTTGTCACTGCGCCTCCAGAGCCCGAGACACAGCAGGTGCTCCAGACAAGTGTGTGGAGTGAACACATAAGTATTAAATTACCAAATAAAAATAATTATACCAAGTCATCGATGTTTTCAGCTTCTTAATCCATAAAATAGATATAATAATCTTTTTGTTGAGAGATTTGAATAAAATAATGCATGGAAGCACTTGGCACAATACCTGGCTTATAAGAAATATTTGATAATTGTTAATTATTATTATTATCATTAATAATACTATCAAATGGCAGCTTCAAATCCTCAGTACCAAGTTCATCTGAAATAAAGTGAACAAGTGAATAAAGGGGATGGACCGTGGTCCGCCTGGACTTCTCTCTGGAGGTGTAGTGAGGGGTGTAAATAAAATGCAGGAGCAGCTCAGGCTGATATAATCGGGAGTGACAGCAGGGGGCGCCATTTCCTTAGTAAAGAGACAGCCGACCCTCAGTAGCTCACAGCGGCTCTGCTGGAGTTTGAAGGCTTGAGATTTTCTGCGGCAGGAACCATAGGTTCTGAACAGAAATCTGTTGGCTGCTACTCCTAAATTTGGAGCTTTGAATACTATTAGCCTCTTCTAGTCTTTCGACTGGCCTTTGGACTGTAGGCTAGCACTCACTCTCTTGCATTAAGGGAGGCCTTCGGTGTTTATAGATGGGGTGGGGGTGTTAGAGCAGAGAAACAGGACCCTAACACCTCGGGGGGCCCTTCCACTGTATTTGGATTATGCTCTCTCATCAGACCACACTGAGCGGGGTGGAGGAAGGAGAAGAGGAGGAGAACTCAGGCTGCTTGAGGGCTGCCCTTTCCTATTAATGCTTCTTCTGCCGACAGGTGTGTGTGGTTTTTTAACACGCACAAAGGCCTCCTATGAGCAAGCAGCAGCCTTGTAGAGCACATCTGGGACTCATCGGAGTGACTTTCTTTCTCAGACGGGAATGTTTTCCTGGTTGCTATGAGGCTGAGCCTTGGTCCTTTCTCTAGGGTTAGCAACAACTTGGAGAAAGACATGGAAGCCTCATTTATCAGATCCAATGATGCACAGTATCTGGTCACCCTCTCTGGTCCCAACATCATGGCACCCTCTCTAGAAGTCTTCCCTGGCCCTCTGGTCTGGGTTAGGCGCCCTCTGTGTCCTCGGTGCTACTCAGGCCATTGTGCGGTTGTCAACTGCTACCCGCCTGTCTCTTCCACTGGACGCAGATGCCCAAGGACAGAGAACAGCTCCTCCCTTTCTGTGCCCTAAGCACAGGGCTTGGCTCAGACAGGTGTTCAGGAAATGGGTGTTGGATGAGTGAATGAGTGAAAACAAGGATTGGGAAAATAACTAATATGCTGAATAATCAATAAGGACCTAAAAAAAGATGATAGTGTCAGTAGTTGTTGAAAGAAGCAAGGTAAAGTTTATTTAGATTAAATGTAAAGTCCTGCTCCAAGTCTTGGGAAATCAGCTGTGCAATGATAGAATGGGCCAGTGCTGGGTGGATAGACAGAGCCAGGTGGAGGCAGTCCTCGGGTGGAGAGGGGAGGTGTTAACAGACTAGAAGTGAAATCCTAGACAGAATTGACAGGAGCACAGTGTCCAAAGCACGGGTGACGGCAGCCCCTTCCTTAGTCTGTTCTGGTTTGATCACATCTGGAGCTCAGGGACATGAAAGAGAGAGATGCCTTAGCAGGCAGGGTCTGGGGTGAGGCAGGAGAGGTCCCAGGGTCAGAACATAAGGAGGACCTCACTCTCGGGCCCCTGCAAGGACAGGGTGGGCACCTGAGAGCTACTGTCCTCTGAAATGTGTGACCTGGTTGTCTCACTTGCCTCTCTCCAGTCCCAGCTCTGGGTACCTTAGAGTTAGCTCTGAGATGTGAGGCACGTTAAACCTTCAAGGGATGTTTGCCCTGAAGGAGGGGAAACCCTAAGGGGATCTGATAACAGTTAATCGATTCAACAAGTATTTATTGGCTCCTCACTACGTACAGGGCAATGTGCTTGATATTGGGGCAGGGTCTTCAATATAAAGAGGAGTAAGACAGTGTCGCTGCCCTCGATGGGTGGGGTACCCTCTAACTCACATTCGGGAACAAATCTTGCAGGATTATCTGTCACAACTTTCTTGTCATTGGTTGGTATGGTGGTCTGGAGCTATGGGGTCTGACTTCCTTGAATTGTCACCTCCTGGCTGGGAGAATAATGACAAATACAACCTTGGGCCAGTCCCCTCCCTTGTAAAAATGGAGAGAGAGGGTCTTCATAAGGAGGAACGGATGCAACCCCTGAAAAGCGATAGAAGAGCACCTTACGCGTGCGGGCGCTCAGTCAATACTAGTCAGTGTTGCTGTTATTATTACTGTGCTGTTTTTGTTGTTCCTTTGGCATCCTAAGTTGTATTTGTTCCACGCTGCTACACTCTGTATATTAGACAGACGGAAATAGAGCTGTCTTCACTGCCACAGAGGAACGTGCTTTCCCAAATGTCTTATTGAGACACTCAGACTTCTGTGTCTACATTTCATTTTCTCACTTTTGATAGAGTTGCAGATGAACATTCCTTTATTATGGGAAAGAAAATGAACCTCCAGCTAAACTATGATGAGTGGTGGCCCTGCTACCGGGCTTCCTGTGGGACATGGGTAGAGGCTGGGAGAGCCGGATAAACCACAGCCAGCGTGGCCTAAGGGGCGGCCACCCTGCCACTCCCGGCAGTTGTTAAGTGAAAGTTGGAACCCTGTGTTGCTAGAGCTTCCAATTTTTTAAGAAATTTACAAATTGAAATGTTTAAGTAAAATCTCTGGCATGCTTTTTCTTTCAAAGTCGGCTCAGTTAAAACACACGCACTAATAGGACAAAGGTTTCACATCAGCCCGGGTACCACCAAGTTTCAACTCTGGCTCGCTTGAACACCCATCCTTAGCACGACGTTCAGAGACTACCACTAATTGTTTGTTGCCTCGTCTCCTGGGCCTTTATTAAAAGGATTTGTTTTGTTAAATTTGGATTGAGTCAAAAGGCCGCACTCAAGGATCCAGAAAGCCACACGTGGCCCCAAGACCGCAGGTTCCCCAGCCCTGCCTTGGTCCTTTCCCCAGGGTTGCTAGGGCTTATGCCGGGCTGCTCATGCCACTCCAGGGTTCTGACCCGTACACCTCCCCAGGGCCTCTGCCGAGCCCTTCCCCTCCTGTCTTCTTGGCAAACCTACACTCACCCTTCAAGGCCCATGCAGATGCTACTTCCCCTTCTGTTCTGAAAGACTCACCTCCACGTGTTCACCTGCCATATTCCTTTATCCAGTTCTGACGTTGGCTGGCTCCCGAGAATAATAACCTTCAGCCACATATACTGTTCTGTAGCTTTTCTCTTATTTTCATTTGGAAGGATTCTCACTCTTACCAAGTAAAACCTTAGACAATGAGTTACGTATTCCATTGAAAAACCTTTATAAGGAAAAATTTCAAGTATACTCAGAAGTACGAAGATCAGTAGGATGAACCCTCAATGTACAACACACAGTTTCAATAACTATAAACTCATGACCAATCTTATCTAATTTATGTCCTTCCCCACTCCCTCAACAAAATTATTTTGGAATAAATTTCAGACATCATATATTTTCATCTGTAAATATTTTAATAAATCTCTCTAAACGATAAGGCCCTTATTGTATTATGGGAAAATTTTTAAATGTATACAGAAATACACAGACTAGTAAAAGAAACCTCTGTATACTCATATATGACTTCAGCAATGATTAATTTATGGGTACTCTTATTTTTCTATACACTTCATTTTTTTTTTTAATTTTTTTTTTTTTTTTAGAAAGAGTCTTGCTCTGTTGCCCAGGCTAGAGTGCCATGCCATCAGCCTAGCTCACAGCAATCTCAAACTCGGGTTCAAAGTGATCTTCCTGCCTCAGCCTCCCGAGTAGCTGGGACTACAGGCATGCGCCACCATGCCCGGCTAATTTTTTCTATGTATATTTTTAGTTGTCCAGCTAATTTCTTTCCATTTTTAGTAGAGACGGGGTCTGGCTTTTGCTCAGGCTGGTCTAGAACTCCTGAGCTCAAATGATCCTCCCTCCTCGTCCTCTCAAAGTGCTAGGATTACAGGTGTGAGCCAGTGCTCCCAGCCTGTACACTCTATTCTTTTCTTTTGTAGATTATTTTAAAACACATTCTAGACACTTCAATTAATCTGTAAATATTTTTATGTCTCACTAAAAGATAAGGACTCTTAAAATTTACAATCCACATGCAAAATAATACAATTGAACCTCTACCTCACACCGTACACAAAAAGTTAACTCAAAATGGATTAATGACCCAAAATGTAAGAGTTAATACTGTTACATTAAACTATTAGAAGAAAACACAAGGGTAAATCTTCGTAACTTTGGCTTTGGTAATGGATTAGTAGATATGACACAAAAAGCATAAGCAAAAAAAGAAAAAAATAGATTAATTAATAAATAAATTTAAAAGTTTTATGCATATAAGGGCATTATTAAGAAAGTGAAAAGACAACTTATAAAATGGAAGAAAATATTTGCAAATCCCATATCTAATAAGGGTCTAGCATCCAGAATAGATAAAGAAGTCTTACAACTCAACGATAAAAAGACAAACAACCCAATTTTAAAAATGGGCAAATGACTCGAATTGTCATTTACCCAAAGGAGATACAAAAATGGCTAAAAAGCACATGAAAAGACGTTCAACATCATCAGTCATTAGGAAAATGCAAATCAAAACCACATTGAGGTGCCTCTTCACACAAAGTAGGATGGTTATAATCAGAAAAATGAAAAATAAATGTTGGCGTGCGGAGAAATTGGAATCTTTGCATGCTGCTGGCGGGAACGGACGGTGGCGCGGCTGCCGAGGGAAACGGCTATGGTTCCTCAAGAGGTTACGTGCAGAGTTGCCCAGCAATCCCACTTCTAAGCAGACGTCCAGAACAATTGGAAACAGGTCCTCAAACAAGTACTGTGCACGCACATTCATAGCAGCGCTATTCACAACAGCTACGAGATGGGAACAACCCAGAAGTCCATCGACAAATGGATAAACAGACTTCAGCACATCCATGCAATGGGATGGTGTTCAGTCCTAAAAGGGAACGAAGAACTGATAAATGCTACAGCATGGATAAACCTCAAAAACACGCTAAGTGAAAGAAGTCAGGCACAAAGGTCACACACTGTCTGATCCACTTACATGTAATATCTGGAATAGGCAAACCCGCAGAGACAGGATGCAGACTGGTGCTTGCCAGAGGCAGTGGGCAGGGGGAACGGGGCTCAGCTGCCCAGTGGGTAGGGGGTTTCCTTTCTGGGTGTTGAAAATGTTTTGAAACGAGATAGAGGTGGAAGTTGCACTACCTCGTGAATGTGCTGAACGCCAACGAATTGTGTACTTTAATATGGTTAATTTCATATTATATGAATTTCACTTCAATTAAAATTTCAAAAAAACAAATACCATTTTCACACCTAAAAATAACATTAATTCCTTTAATATTGACTATCCAGTCAATATTCAATTTTCTATGTCTTTTTCTCAAAAAAACAAAAACAAATACTTAATTGTTTCAACTGGGATCCAAATAAGGTTGATATATTTTTTGTCTCTTTTAATCTATAAGTTTCTTTTGCTCTCTCTTTCTCTCTCTCTTTTCCCATATTTTTTTAATTAAAGAAACTGGGTCATTTCTCTTATAGATTCTTGATTTCGCTCTCTGTATCTCTATGATGTTGTTTGACATATTCCTTTGTTCCCTGCATTTTCTGTAATTTGACAATTAGATCTAGAAGCTTGACAAGATTCTGTATTTTTGTTCCTTTGAAGGGATAAGGCTACTTCACAGGCACCTAATGTCCAATTGTCCTTGACTGGTGACATGCACGAGCATGGATGGTCATTGACTGGATCCATCCATCCATTCATTCATTCCTTAGGGGTGTACAAATGCTGCTATTCTGCCATTCCCTCTGCGGGTATTAGCTGGAATCCTCCCATACAGACAAACCTCTCCTATTCAACTATTTGGTTATGCAGAGCAATTGCTTATACAGAAAGAGCAGAATACGTGACTGATTCCCTCCTCCCCCTTTATTAACTAGAGTTGAGAATAATGAGCTGGCTCCCTAGAATCTTCCAAAAGTGATCATTTCTTTTTTAGTATCATTTATAAACTCATGGACTTGAGCATAGTTGTTGTCTTTCAATCTTTTGAAGTTATTATCTTTATTGATGCTCCAATTGTCCTATTTTTGGCCAGGGGGGTCTCTCCAAGCTGTCTTCCAAGTCCTTCCATCACAGCCCTAGTAGTCCTCGGGGGCTGCCCTGCTGTCTGCTGTGACAAGATGGCACATTTCCTGCCTTAGACCCAGGAGCAGCCATTTTCCCAGGGAGTCCTGGTTCTTTTTCGTTGTTAATGGCATTTAGAGGCTACAATCTGGAAGGGCTTCTTTTCAAAGAGAGAACCTTACTGCTATTATAATACGTAAAAATTGAACAATGATTCCTTAATATATGAATCCCATTTAAAATAATAACGTTCAGTGTGAAATTTTCAAGGCACTTTCATCTAACTTGGCTTTCACACTCTATTTTCATAATCTAATCTTCAAAATCTATCATGTGAAGTAATAATACTGAAAATGCATCCAAGTCATCATGCTAAGGTCTTTCTTTACATAGCTAGCTCACTCAATACTTGCAATTCACCACAAGGTAGGGAATAACACCCCCATGTCACGAACAGGGAAACTGAGGCCCAGACACAAGCAATCACCTGCTTATGATAGGAGCTCATAGAGAATGATGCAGATCACCTACTTTGGGGCCATGTGTTTTTTTATTCTGCATTGCAAGAGGAACGGGGCATGCATGGAAGGCAGTTATAAGATATACAAATATGTTTTGAGATCTTTAAAGCACCATGGAAACATATGATATTTGTTGCTGGTTATTATTTTGAATACTGCTATCGTTTTCTGTGTTTGAAGAACCCCTCACAAAATAAAGGAACTTTGGCTCAAGTATAACTGGTCTACCTTTTTAAAAAGTATTATTATTGCTGAAAATAATAAAATTTCACCTCCTACCTGAGAGAAAAAGCCTATGTTTATTTCTGTCTTCTTTATAGAGGACTTGAAAGTCAAGGATCTTAGTGGAATCAATTCTAGGGATTTGTCAGAGAGGGTTGCAAACTGTTTATCAAATTCTCATTGATTTCTCCCCCACAGGAATTGCCAACTATACAAACAGAATAAAAAGGATTTTCTTTCTGCCTCTTTCCTGCCCTCCTGAACAGACACTTTTGAAAAGAAAATACAGAAATAAATATACTCATCCATGGTCCCCAATGCTCTCTGAGCTTACAATCTATAATTTTCCGTCTTGTTTGAGTTAGCCTTAATGTGCTATTATTTGCTTTATTTTGCAAACACTTAGTACGCAGTACTCTTTGTACACATTTTACAAACACTAACTCATTTAATCTTCTTATGAAACTCTCCGAGGTAGACATTATCATTAGACCCATTTTACAGATGAAGAAACTGAGGCATAGAGAGGTAAAGTAATTTACCAGGGTGGTACAGCTGGTAAGCTGTAGCTCTGGGACCTGAAATCTGTGTGCCGGGTCACTCTGCTGCGTTTCCTCTCCAGCTGCTGTATTTGTGTCTGTAGGACTGAGCGTAGCTAGAACCCCATTTTTATTTTCCCGTTTTTCTATTGTTAAACATGGGTAAAAAAAAAAAGTACTTTCAAGACCCAAGAATTGCCTTGCTTCACTTACGTTTTCAGACCAGATTTAGCAGAACACACCTGTCTTATTGTGGGGGCTAAGGGATCAGGAATTGGAAAGGATGTCCTTTATTTTTCCCTAATCAGGTTTGATCTTGAGAAAGGAAACAGAAACTTTGTTTGTAGAGGTAGATTCTGTTTGAGGACCGCCAGATGCTGCAGAACATCCAACATCTGGTTTAAGAGTCAATTACACTTTGCATATTTAGCCAGATTTCTACCGCAGCAGCCCTCTGAATGTCTATGTTTGATTCTTCTATGTTTATATATGGCTTTAAAAATCACAATCATGGTAATAATTATAATAACATAAAAATCCTAATCATCATGGCTAATATTTACCCAGTGTTGGCCAGGGTCAGGGACGGTGCTAACAGCTCCATGGGTCTGATGTTGTTTGATCCTCACAATGACCCTATGAGACAGAAGTAACGCTTCTCTGTACTTTACAGATGTGGAAATTGAGGAGTAGAGAGGTTAGGTAACTTGTTTAAAGTCAGAGAGTTGCAGGTCTGGGATTTGAAATCAGGTCATTTTTTTTCCTTTAGGGATATCAAATCCAAAGAAATCAGGTCTGTTTGACTAGGATCTAAGTTAGTTTTCTAAACTGCCTCTCACGCTGCAAAACCATGAGCTTAACTCAAAGCCCTTTTTAGTAGGGCTATTGGCATGGAAATTCAGTTTAATTTTAATACATGTGCAGCTGTAGTAAGCGTGGACATTTGATTTAAGATTATTCTTTGGTGCTCCTTTCTTTATTCACTCATTTAAAAAGTGGGGGAATAAGAAAGACAGAGTCCCTGCTTTGTGGGATTACAAAGAGATTTTCAAGGAAGAGAGCTGAGCCTTTATGAGGGGATTAAGAAGGACCCAAACAAAGCTAGCACCTTGGTGACTGGAGAGCCCACAGGAGGAGTACACACTCTACCTTAGGATTCAGGGACGGCTTCCTGGAGGAAGTGGCATCGAGGTTGGGATAAAAAAGGACAAACCAGAGTTTAGCGGGAAAAATTAGAGTTAGGACAAGGGACATTCTGGGCATAGAGAAAATTATTTGCCTAAATATGAGACAAAATAAGATATGTTCAGGGAAATATAAGAAATGTAGTACAATCTGAATTGGAGGTAGGGGTGGGGGCAGCCAGAGATGAAGCCAGAGAGTTAAGGGCTAGATTTTCCGGGGACCTTTTATGCTGTGTCAGAGTTCATACAGTGCGGTACTTGTTTCCTGGGGCCGGGGAGGGGAGACTTCCAAAGGTGGTTCTAGCTTAGGATTCTCAAGAGCTGTCAGCCACAGAAGTCAGCCTTTCCCAACCCACTTACTCAGAGCTACGGTCTGATGGAGGGAGAGGCCATTTGGCAAGGAAAACAGCCTGAGAAGGTCAGAATGCCCGACAATGGCAGTGACAGCAAATGATTTCTAAATTCCCTGTGATTGCTCAGAAGCCTGCCGATGTCCCAAGGCAGAGCTGGGACATTAATGATGTCTTTGTAAGCACATAAGAGCAATGCCTGGGATACTGAGTAGAGATTAGGAGATTGGGTGTGCTTCTTGGGAAGAATGCAAACTGGTATGTCAATTGATATCTAGTTTACTTTTCTGTTGAAAACGAAGTGTTGACTTGTTTGAAATATTATACTTTTATAAAATTTAAGATTTTGGGCTTTGTTGTCAAAACTGAGCTTTGTTGTCTATTTGCTGAGGGATTTGGAGACATTTATGATCCACTCTGTGCCCAGGTTTCAGACTGTCCAAAATGATGATATTAATAGTGCTAGTACCTACCCATTAGATGTTTGGGACCATTAGGTGTGACAGTGTATACAAAGTACTTTTCACTGTGTCTGGCACGTAACACTCAACAAATGATGGTGAACATCACATTAAGCATAAGACCATTGTACTGGTCTGTGTAGGCTGCCATAACAATGGTCCTCAGGTTGGGCAGCTTAAACAACAGAAATTTATTTTCTCGCAGTTATGGAGGCTGGGAAGACCAAATTAAGATGCTGGCCTGTTTGATCTCTGGTGAGGGCTCCCTTCCTGGCTTGCAGACAGCCGCCTGCTTGCTGTGTCCTCACAGGGTGGAGGGAGCGTGTGCGCTAACTCTCCAGAGTCTCCTCTTACAAGCACACTGATCCTATCAGATCAAGGCCCCACCCTTATTACCTCATTTAACCTTAATTACTTCCTTACTCCAAAAACAGTCACATTGGGAGTTACAGTGTCAACATACGAATTTTGGGGTGACAAAATTCAGTCTGTAGCAAGCATATTCTTTAGAATTATTATTTTAATATTCCATTAATTATCTGTGCCATAATTCACCTTTTTCCTATTTTTAGACATTTAAGTTACTTTCCAGATTTAAAGAATAATGTAAAGAATAGTAACATGCACATTTGCATGTATTTAACTGTTCACCTCTTTTGGATTAACTAGTTAGGTTAATTCCAGGGACTATTACCATAATGCTGATGAGCGTGAACACTGATGGTTCCTGAAACATATCACCAGTTGCCTTCCTAGAAGCTTTTATTTATTTATGTGCCATGAGCGCTGCAAGAATGCACCTTCCCAGCGCTATGTATTATCATTATCTTTAATTTTTGTTAATTCATTTATGCAAAATTATTACTCATTTTATTCCATTTGTTTGATAATGAGGAAGATTGAACACTTTCATTTTGCTTCTTTACATGTAAAAGCATCTTCATTGATATAGATATTATTCTTATTTTTATTTTTTTATTACTAAAGGGGCATAAAACTATTCCTCATTTATGTTTATCTCCATTTTTCTGTAACTGGCAAGGTTAACCCGGTAGACAAGCACGGAGTGATAATGGATTCAGTAATCACTGGAGTGACACTTGCTGTTCATTTTTTTAAGGCCGTATATTTATTTTCCAGAGAAAATGATACCTTGGCAGAGGAGAAGAAAAAATTGATGCGAACTCCAGCCCATTACAGGGAGATTTGGACTGGCCCTTTCGTGACTTGACAGGTGGAGATTGTCCATAATAGTCCGCTATCTCATCTCTTGTTTTTTTTTTTTTTTTTTCCTGTTTCCCTCTCCCTCCTCTTGGCAGCTCTATTCTTGACACAGTTTAGTGCCTGGTGGCTTCCATGCTGTACCGTTTGCTCACTGTGCAGCTTTCTCAGGGTGCCTTGCACTTGGCACTACTTCATACCACAAACACTCTTCTCTCCCGATCAGTCAGATTTACTCAGCGCTGGGGTCTCAGCCACCAATTCCTAAAAACATTGCAAGCTCAGTCTCCTTAAGATCTGAATGATAAATAACTCTCAAGCGTCTATGCATTAGAAGCTGGACATGGAAAGCTGAAGAAATGAATTAGTAATGGTGGAATTTCAGACCGAGGGGAAGAATTAGGACACAGGAAAGGGTTGAACCATCCTTGGAGTAGGACTCAGGAAATACCCACAAGCTCATTATATGACATCTGGCAATTCTCTCTTTCTCTTTCTCCCTTTCTTTTAAACTTTTTTACCTGGAAATAATTTCAAACTAACAGAAAAGTAAGTATATCCTTTAGATTAATCTACTGTTAACATATTACCTCATTTGTTCTCTCTCTCTTTGTGCACACACACGCGTGTACAGACACACACAATTTTTTTTCTGGACCGTCTGAAGAAGTGACATATATCATGGCCCTTCCTCCCTGAATACTTTGTGAGTTTCCTAAGGATGAAGATCCTCTCTTACATAATCACGGCAGAGTTATCGGGAACCTAAATTCAAAACTGATACATCTCTTTTATCTGATCTACCATTCACAGTCCAATTTTGTCAGTTGACCGCAAAACATCCTTTACAGCGTTTTTCGCCTTTGAACAGTTTCCAGGCTAGAATCAGGCTTTGCATTTAGTGGGCATGTCTCTTTAATCTCCTTTAGTGTAGAACATTTCCACCTTTCTGTTTGTTGACATCAGTCTGTCCTTCTGAAAAAAGAGGGCATCAAGCATAGGTGGGTTTGAATCCTGGCTTTACCACTTGGGAGCTGAGCAAGCCCTGGCAAGTTACATCACCTCCCTGCATCCCAGTCTTCTCCTGTGCTGGGTGGGATTAGTGATAAAACACAGGGGAAGTCAGTGAAATCAGGCATGATCTGAAGGCATCCGGCAAGGCTTCTGGAACCTGGTAAGTGATCACTGCATTTGATTAATGTAATTAATGTAATATCATTAGTTCTGGTTCTGCCACTTACTGGCTTTAGGACCTTGAGAAAATTGCTTTGCCTCTCAGAGACCCAACATCCTTGATTGCAAAAGTGGGGCTTTTAATACCTTCCTGCTTTTACTGAAGGAGATGGCACTGGTAAAACGTCCAGCTTGAAGCTGGTGCATGGAAATGTCCGGTCAACGCTAGTTCCCTTTCATCTTGCAAATGCTGACTAGCCTCTGATCAATAAACCTCCATGTCCCCCATCAGAACCCTTTTAAGCAGAATTCTCGACATGAAAATATAGACTGTGGACATTAACTCCAGGGCCAACCCCTTGCAGCAGGGGCTGTCCTGTGAACAGCACTGAATACCCGGGGATGGGAGCTCTTTAAAGGAAAAACTGGAAACTTCATCCTCCCCATGGATGTTTTTACCAAGCGTATTTTGGAATAATCTTTGTTGGTCAAACAAATTGCCTCCGTGGGTGTGGTGGGTGTGGCAGAGGTTTGGGGCATGGGGCGGTGATGTTCCCAGGGTGGCTGTGATTCACTGTTGATTGAAATTGGACTCTGGGGATCCAGGTGACCTTCATGTCATCATGGAAAGTCTGATGCGAGCAACTTCCCCAAATAGAGCTCTCCAGGGCTAAGCATCCCCCCCGCCCCTGTCCTGGAATGTGTCCCCAGGTCTTCCAGGGCCAGGCAGGCCTCAGCTCGGTGTTTCCTTTCCAGAGGAGCCTTTTCTGGGCTCTGGGCCTCATGTTGACCACTCTCCATCAAGCCCTTGTTCTGTTGTCTTCTTAGCCCTCTGCAGCTGGTCTGGCCTGTCAACCTGATTCTTGTCTGTCTCCCCCACTGTCTGTGAGCCCCAGGTGCCAGGGAACATGCCCATTGCTTTAGCAGACGAGTCCTCTTTTGCTCTGATCACCCTGCAGTGATGGAGCTCACCGTGCCTTGGGTCCTCTCACGACTTTGGGGGCACATAGTGGGATCTCAAGAGGGTTCTGTGGAGGATGTGATGGAACCGAGTTGAAGGAGTTCTGGCATTTGATCCAGGAGCAGGAGGACCAGCTTCCTCTCTGGGGTGGGCATTCTTCTTTGCCTTCTTTGACTGCAGCTGGGGTCGTGGCCCCTCCAGTCCATGGTGGGTGCAGAAACCCTGGGCATTGCCAAGGGCTCCTTTCTGAACCATCTTTTCAAACATAGGGGACATTTCCTGTCCAAATGAGCTGTAAAGGAAAAACAGGAACTTATGGATGCAAAATGAGGTTACTGATTTGGTTGCTGAAACTCATGAAACTTGCCCAAGGACATGCAGTGTGTAGTCTGACTGTGACACCTTCAAGCTCTCATTTTATACCTCACAGCATTTGAAATCAAGGCTTGGGTTGAATCCTGGTCCAAGCTACATGATGTCTGCATGACTTGGGCAAATGCTTTTTCCTCTCCTGAGCATCTGTGAAGTAGGAGTGACAATACCTACCAAATCTGTGAGGACTGAGTGACACACCCCTGGCAGAGCACCCAGCACAAGCCTCAGAGGGCTTCCCTGTTGTGTGCTCACAACAAGGCAGGAGAGGACTCAGGATTGAGGCTGGGTGACGACCACGGATAATGCATGTGACCTCTCTCAAGACTCTGTTTTCTCATCTGTAAACTGGCTGTAATAACATCTGCATATTTCCTAGGGAAATATTGGGAGAACCAAGCGGAATATATTTTTTACATAAAATGCCATTAAGGTAATTATTGCTGTGTAAAGTCTTTTTAAATTTAGATCCTGCCCTCTTAGACAGAAATGAAACATTGCTGAGACCAGCTCTGATATGACACCAAGCCCCTAAATAAAAGAACAGATTTATTATTCAATCAAATCCACAAAAACAACTGGTCTCACAAGTTTTCAGCCTCCTGTGCAACACAAGGGCTGGCAGGATGCCCTTCAACATCTGCAGAGCTGTAGGGCCACGTCCTAGAGAGAAGCTGGGTGTCACCTGCCCCCTTTGCTCTGCTGAATCTTCCTTTACAACCGCCCTTGGCCCAAAGCAGCACGGACCGTCTGCTTAATCAACCTCTACCTTGTCTCCATTCAGTTCCTCGGAAAGCCACCTCGTCTTGTAGATGCGCTACCTGAGGGCGCCTCCCTTGGAATACATCTATATTGTTTGGTTTGTTTGTGGATAGAGGTCGGTAGGTGGCCTGTGGCTCAGAGAGGAAGGCTGGATGTGACCTTCCATGACTCAATTCCATGGGTTTGTTTGCAAGAACACAGACACGCGAGTGGCCACTGACAATATGTGTTCCGACATTATATACAGGGCATATTTTGCTCAGAAACATGCCCTGTTAGTTGTTGAAACCTTTTTTGCATTCCCTGAAACAAACGACACTATGGTGTATTTTCTTTTGGGGGGTGGTAAATAAAAGTCTTTTATGTTGACAATGATAATATTATATTCTACAATCTATTTGCATTTCTCTATTCTGTGGATTTTATTGCACGGTATAAATCTCCAGGCTGAGGTGCATGAAGCTTCACTCAGGGAGAAACAGTGCATTTTATCATAGGGCCGGACAGATGCCTGCACAAGATGCTACCTGCAGGGATTGGGTTTTGCCCAGATGTGCAGGGGAGATGTATACAGAAGAAGAAATGCACGTGTGTGTGCAGGTCTGGGCATGTGCACACGAAGCCTGGGAGGATTTTCTCTGGATCCACAATCAACACGGATCTCTAAGCAGGAGCTGGTCTGAGCACACACCACTTCCCCAGGCTACATATGGCCCCAGCCGTGCCAGCCAGGTTTTTGGGAAGGTGGTCCGAGCCTGCTTCAGCTCAGCCAGAGCTCTTTGGCCCATGTGATGGGAAGAAAACCAGATTGAGGACAGAAAAGCATCTCGGAAGCCTTCAGAAGAGCTGAGTTTTTTACCACCTTCCTGTGGGTTTTTTGAATACTTCTGAGAGTAGGAGCATCTTTTTCCAACAGGCAAATCAGGAGCCGCTGAGATAAACCACGACACAAGCTTGAGCCAGGGTTGATATTACAACCCCCAACCATCCACTGAGTGCCTACTGTGTGCCATGCACTGTGCTAAGCACTATCTCACTTAATCCTCACAGCAATCCTATGAGGTAGGTGCTACAGTTATCCTCATTCTATAGACGGGGAAACCGAGGCCCAGAGTTCCACAGCTGTAACTTGCAGAATAGGAGTTCAACTCCTGGGCTGTAGTTATTCACAGCAGGAGAAAATATGCTGTCTGTTTGCCTTGGGAAACCAACAATGGCGGTCACAAAACCACTCCCGCGCCTTGCCTTGAGCTAGGAGGAATAAAAGAAATCATCTAAAGAAAGGATGAATGAGTAGCGGTCCTAATGGGATAATGATGTCTGTTACGTTGTTTGGCATCTGTTAGTTTCTATAATGCCTTTCTGTTTCGATCAAGTTTATCATTTTTTCTTGTCTTCTAGTGAAGTTCCCCAGGTATAGAAAGTGGGCAAATATATCGGGCAAATGCATCTAAGAGTCTTGGGCTCAACTGCAGGGTTTGGTGGTAGCTTCACCCCCAAATCCCTGGGAAAAGAGCAGGGAGCCCCTGCTTTCACTCTGTTCGGAAGAATGCCCCACACGTGGTGGCTTCTGTGTCAATAGACTGGTTAGGCTCAGCAAATGGGTCTTCTACATGTCCAACTTTTAATGGAAAAGTTCTGTGGCCTTGGATTATTAAAGTCATAAAGTGCTTATTTAATTGCGTTTCAAGCCCATTTATCTTTTTTGAGTCTAAGAAAGATTCGTTTGGTCAGACGGGGTAGATGGACAGGAATTAATACATGATTTCTTTTTTTTCCTTTTTCCTTTTAACGTAGCCTGAGACTTAGCTGAATGCCTGTTTTCAAATTGAGCTTTTAAGTATAGCATTTGTGAGTGAAATTGCCCCTTTTTATTTTCAAGGTAATTGAATCCCATTTTTCGCTTTCCATTTCCCTCTAGAAAAATCAAAATGTTTTTAGAACTTAGCTTCTTAGCCGGTGATTTTCTAAGGTGGGAACTTCAGGATCATAAAACATTCTGGTGTGGCAATGACATTCAGGACAGGGGGGTCAGGCCTCTCCTCTGCGGATGAACAGCCTTGGAGAACGTATTGATTTCACTGTGTTTTCACTGGAAACACCGCAGGAATGTCCACACCTTGTCCTTGGGCCAGGGCTGGGGTCAGGGGAGCTGGATTTCTGTCCAGAGCCTTGTCATCAGGAGGGCAGCTGAGGGCCAGTATTACTCAGAGGCAAAAGAGCCTAGAACCCTGAGCTAAATTGCCTTAAATCTGTTTCTGAAAGTGTTGGACAAATGAGAATTGATTTTAGGTGGCATTTGGACAGGACTTTAAATTATTTTGAATCACATGGTGACAAAATGATTATCTCTCCAGCTCTCTTTCACTCTTTCCAATTATTTTAGGGACAAAGTCTCCATTTGGTGCTCTTGTGTCTTTAACTTTCTTCTCATCTCTGTTTTTTCGGGACAAATAGATCAGGCCTTAGTCTTGGGCCTTTAGAAGGTAATGGTTTCTGATTTGGATGTAATAATGTTGTTTTATTTCCTTTTTAAAATTTTTATGATAACCTTTGCTTTATAGCAGTTTTAAAGGTTAGGATAAAAAAATTCATTTCAGAACAAATTGGTTTAAGATGTTTTTCACTATCAGGTCAATGATAGTGTTTGTGGATACAGATGTGACAAAACTCACCTTCACAGCACATGAACCACCCAAGGTGGGGAAGCAGCGGCTTACGCGGTCAGGCAAGACATTGAAGAAGGTTGGTTTCTTCCAAACCCAGGGAGGACTGTGGCTTGCTGGCAGGCTGTGTTGTAACAGAGGAGGCTCGGGCATTGGGATCAGAGCTTGATTTCCAACCTTCCCGCTGTGCACTGTGTGCTTTGGCCTCCTTGATCTTTAGTTTCCTTATCTGTAAGGTGGGTCTCATGAGCAGGTGGAGGAAAGGGGATTGGCTTCATTTCTCACAAGGCAGAGTGGGCAGTGTGGTTGCCATGCACCCCAGGGGCGCAGGGTCCACACTCTGTTTTCTTATTGCCAGGGCTCTGAGTTTCCTTTAGGTGGGAAGAGAAGGTGGAATACAGTTCACCGCCCCTGCAGCCTGGTGGAGAAATGCACTCCGGAGGCCAGAAAATCGAACGAGCCCATCTGGCTGCAATGGCCCGGCAGCATGAAGATCACATTCACGTGTGAGTTTTGTGCATGGCAGCCTTTCCTCTTCTCAGGCTGCAAGTCGTTGGCAATAGGAGGCAAGCTCAGAATTAAGCTTAATTAAAATTCACTCTTAATTAGGGCCATTACTTAAAATCAACTTTACATAATATAGCTGTGTAATCATAATTAAGCCCCAGAAATGGGATTAGGAAACACAGAATGTGAAAGCCAAACACGATGGGCCCCGTGCTGGTGGGGGCAGCAACAGAGACTTCTCAAATTAGCAGAAATTTTCCTGCTAAGGACCGATGAGCGCGCTGATGAGAACCTCTGTGACCATCAGTACAATGAGCTAATCAGAAAAAGGTTTTTGAGATGAATGGAAGCTGAGAGGCAGAGCCCGGGTGTGTTATGGGCACGAGGATGGGGCAGCCTGAATCCGGGTCCCAGACAGTTTCCTCTCCAGGCGCTGTTTCCCAGCTGTGAAATCAGGGTCGAGGACAGCTGTTTCCCAAACAAGGATGTCTCGGATGACTCTCTTCAAGCTCAGAATCCCTGATGTGGAGCTGTCTTGGGGGGATTTCACGGCAGCAAAGTCTGGGCTGATGCCATCTGCTTGCAGCACTAGCAGGGTGCAAGTGGAGTTTACTTTTGTCACTGTTGGCATCATCGTTGTGGTGATTATTTATCTTTTAACTCAAGAAGAGAGTGTGGTGAAGTGATATTTGACAATCTCCTGCTTTTACATTGCTAAGTATGTAAAGATTAGGAGCCTGGATTTGGAATGAGACAATCAGTTTTGAACTTTGGATGTGCCTAGGGCAATATTTACTTCCCTTTTCAGTTTCTTCAAATGTAATGTGAGAATTATAATAATAATAGATACCTCAAAGGTTGTTTACAAATTTTTACATATAAAGCATTTATAGCACAGTGCCTGGCAAATAACAACTAATTTTACACTGTTTCACTATATTTATATTGTTCATTATATTTTGATCTTACTCTGTATCAAGCACCGTTCTGTTTTATATGTATGAGCTAATTTTATTTTCACAATCACCCTATGAATAGGCATTATTATTTTCTCAGATTTCTGGATAAAGAGTCTGAGAGTCAGAGAGGTCAAGTAACTTGCCTAAGATTACACAGCAAGTAAGAGGCAAATAACAAGAGCCACACAGAGGACAGCTATTATTACAAAGGTACTATCTGTCTGTCTATCTGTTTGGTCCATTGGTCAGGGTAAGCTACAGTTAGCCCCAAGGGAGGTCACTCACCTGTGCCATTTCCAGGCCCCAAGCATGTGCTTCTAACGTTGCCAGAGTAAGGCCAGGCATTTGAGTTCAGAGTGAAAGGGGCTGTGGGTGCTGTTGCCCGAGCTGTAGAATCAGAGGGGGAAGAGAAAGCCAAAAAGAGTTACTTCTTTCTTTTTCTTAATTATTTCATTTTATTTATTTAATATTTTTAGAGCTGGGGTCTTGCTATGTTGCCCAGGCTGGACTTGAACTCCTGGCCACAAGTGATCCTCCCACCTCAGCCTCCTGAGTAGCTGGGACTGCAGGTGCCTGCCACCTCACTGGCTCCATATCTGGTTTTGGACTTAGTGCTTCGGTTCAGGGGATGCCTTCAGATGTGTGCCTAACACTGAGTTGGGCTCCGCACATGCATTTTCTCCTTTAGTTTTTAACCAAAGCCCTGCAAGTCAGGAATTATCACTCCCATTTTGTAGATGAGGAAACTGAGGCTCAGAGAAAACAAAGCTATTAGCTCATTGGCCAAAGTGAAATACATCCTTTGACCCCAAATTGGGTTTTCAATTTATTTCATCAGACAGTATGCTATTCCCAAGGTGCTGTCCAGGCAGGAGTGCCTTCTGGACACTGCCTCTGTTCACAGGCAAGTCAGGCTCAGCCCGGAGGACCCCCGATGGCTTCAGGCCCATGCATTGATTCCCCTCGGTGGTATTCCTTCCGCTTACATGCCTCCAGTGATGAGGACATCGCTACTTACTAAGTTAAATTTTCACTTTTGGATGACAGAGTAGAGATGGAGAGAAACTTGTCCTGTGCTTAATATTCATGAAGACCTTCCAATTCAGACTTTTGATATCATCTCTGAGTAATATGCACAGTCAGTCAGTGTGTTTGGGTGAGTCTACGTTGAAAGTGTTAATCTGTTAAATGCAAATGCTTCAATTATGTCACAATTTTTGCAAATCTGCGTTAGCATTTCCTCATTTGTTCATACAGCGGGAACCTTAATTGGAAAAGAAAATAGGCCATGGGCTGGTCCATTGTCCATGCCTAGGAGCCCTGAGAGTTAGCCAGCACATTCCTTGTTGAGCTCTAATCTGTACATCTGTGACATTTCTGCTCCCTGGGGAGGGTCCAGAGAGCACTGGTTCGGGGGGAGCCTCTTGTGCCTCTGCCATCCCTGACTCGGCGGTGGCGTGGGAACTGGAGGAAGGTCTTGCTCCGATAAGGAAACGTACGAGGTTACCGCCCAGTACCAACATGACACAGCCACAGCCCTGCTGTTTTTGAGAGGAGGGTAAATGGTGGGGGTGGGGCAGCTAGTGGCCCACTCAGGTTTCCTAGGACCCCAGAGCCCCTTCTCTGCAAGTGAATGGTGGCCACTTCCCTGGGCCTGCATAGGCCACCGCACTGCACAACTCCAGGTGACACTATTTAATGTCAACATCACCCCACGAGGTTGTGCTACACAGAGGTCCGGAGTCAAACCCCAATCCCAGACAGCATCCCCAGGAAAACTAATGCCCCACGAGGGGGCTTAACCCCAAATGGCAAATGGGTGGCTTGCAGGGTGCCCACAGACACTGGCTCCCGGCCTGCAGAGCTCTGTCCCTCTCCCTGTGTGACCTCTTTGTCCTTAAGCCTGAGAGCATTTGCCTCTATTTACACTAAATAGAGCCAGCTCCACTTGCTGGGGCCTGTATTTTGGGCACGCCGAGCCAGAGGCCCACGAAGCCAGTTGGAGCAGGTGGCCACTGTCCCGGTGGTGGTCACGCGGAAGGCCCTCCCGGCCCGGCTCCTCTGACACAGTTTAGCAAACACCTTATCTCCCGCAAAACAGGTGAGGTAATGTTTATGAAAGCTCACTCTGTCCCCTGCCACCAGGCGGTGGGGATGCCAACGTGCCCAGACAGTGTCACAGTGGACCCCTCACCCACTGTGCTTCCCTCTAGCCTCATTGGGTACCCCCACTCTGGGGGAAAGCCACGCTGATGTCCTTCCTCACTACCCCCTCCATTGGCCCCATGTCTCCACTTTTTAAGGCACATTCACAGCTCTCTTAGGAGGTATTGTGGGCCTCATTTAAATGACATAGGAGGAAACTGAGGCAGAGAGCAGGAAGGCATCTTGGCCAAAATTACAAAGTGGCTGAGCTGAGGACTCAGGATCCTACCTCCTGCAGTCCCCTCTGAACTGCTCTATTTGTGGTACCGTTCATTAAAGATTCCTGATTTTGATATGGATGGACAGTGGATGGATGGATGAATGAATAGCTCACTACATAGATAAACAGAAAAAGTGTAGCTGGACAAGTGAACACGTGGATAAATAAAGATGATTATGTAGGTAGATCGATAGAGAGGTGATTATGTTCACAATTCTGGAAGAATATATAAAAAACTATGGACAAGGTTTGCCTCTGGAAAGAACATGAGAAATCTGGTGTATGGGGTAAGATACCACTTTTTGTTGATTGTTTCTTTTTTGCTCCCTCTGAACTGTTGGAGTGTTTTTCACATGAACAAAACAGTTTTTTTAAAATATCTTTTTCTGGTTTTGTTTGTTTGTTTGTTTTGTTTTTTTACCTGTATTCCTGTGTGTCTGTCTACAGGAGAGATGAGAAGCCAAAACTCTAGAAAAGTTGCAGGCGCTTCCTAGGAGGTGCTCAGAAAGTCATTTCTTTGCCAGAAATCTACTCCTCCAACTGAATCCAGCCCATCAGATGCTCTCAGAGTGACAGGCGGCTCAGAGGTGTGCTGAAAAGGACAGTGGAAGGTAGATGATGCTCAGATTTTGGATTCTGAGAGCCACGTGGGGCCACCCCAGTGACTTACCCCTGGTTAATGACCAGAGACTCCCTTAGCAGCAGCAACAGCGAGATGTTTATTTCACTGGTGTTTATAAATGTAACTAATTGGAAACAACCAATGTGCCCAACAATTGGGACTGGTTAAATGATTTTTGGTTCAGCCACTCAATGGAATATCATGGAGCCACTAAGAATAAATAAAAAATCCTATACCTATACCTCTGCAATGGAATGTTCTTCAGAATGGAATGTGAAAAAATCAAGTCAAAATATGCCAAAATGTTAACAACAATTAACTCTCTTGGTTGTGATGTTCTGAGTAACTTGTTTTACTTTTCAGTTTTTTCCATTTCTAATGTGCAAATATACTATTTTTATTGCAAAAAATAAACATTTTTAAAGAATAGTCTCTTATAACATAAACCTCTACATAGGGAGATTGGAAGGAAATCAGGCCAAAGGAAGGATACCTTTGGGTGGTAGGATCATAAATTATTTTTTTCTTCTTATCTTCATAGTTTTTGAATTTTCTGCATTTGTTGTGTTTACTTTTATAATAGGTCATTCATGATTTTTAAAAAAACAAGTGGATAGGGAAGGAAAGATCTGCTGTTGAAAAGCCAAAGCTTAAGCCCGTTCATAGCAATCGGTTGATATTTCAGGAGCCTCTAAAATGTGCGAGTCACTTTGCACTGGGCTGAGGGGTGTGGGGGGAAACACAGGGGAGAAGGAAATGCAAACACTTTGATCAAAGAATCACAGTCCAGTTGGGGAGACATGAGTCCTCATTGCACTGGTTGTGAGGTCTTATCCTAGCTGTTAGTCTGTCGAGAATAATAGTAGTAATAACACAACATGGCAGAATGGCTGGGAGCTCCTGCACCAAGGCCACCTTGCTCTGGGGAGAAACTCACCCCCATTTCATAACCATATCAGGTCTGAGCCTCAGTTTCCTCTTCTGCAAATGTAAATGACCTCATGGCGTCACTGTGAGAATTAAACAGAGCCTGTGAATAAAGGCTGAGCAAGGTGCTTTGCAAATGGTCCATCCAGAGCATGAGTCTCACTGTCCTCACTACGGCCCCGGTGTTGGTGGCCAACTCTTCATGAGTCATGCTTCCAGATGTGGCAGAGCTGAGAGTTGAACTCAAATTTATTTAGTTCCAAAGCCAATGATTCTACAGCAAACAAATGCTGCGTTTACCCTCTATGCTTAACTGGAATTTGTTTTAAACCTCACCCTATGGTCCTGCCAGAAAGAGAAGTCAAATTTTCATTAAAAGATCAAAGGAGGTGCTAACTCACTGTCATTTCTTAAAATTGAGTAATATTCCATTGTGAACATATACCTTTACTGGTAAACTTTTAAAACTCTTTTAATAACATATTGAAGTTTTTAAAAGAACATAAAGAGTCTTGAAGAATATTCCTTTCTGCTCTTAACAAAAGATCAAGGAAAAAAATTTTTTTCTGACTCTTTACATTAGCTCCCCCAATCTTCTGTGCCTTCCACGCACCTGTTTCTGTGGTAGGTGCAATGGAAATCCTTTTTGAGTAATCCATATTAGAAAGAATCCTGAAGGACACCAACATAAGCAAGTGTTCATGCGTTTTAGATAACTGCAGAAAATTCACTCTCTAGTCTTCATTTTAGTGTGTGATGGGTAATGTGACCACAGGGCGACAGAGGACAGAGGCACAGAGAGTGGCCAAGTGGGGATCGTGGTGGGCACACCTGGCCTCAGGCTAACCCTTGAGAAATCTTGAAAAGCATCTCAGTCTAGAAAGCAGAAGAGCTTCCCTGGAAAATGGGGCCTTGTTGGCTAGGCTAAGTTAGGCCAAGCCACGGCAACAAATAACCTCCCAAACTCAGTGGCTTTAACGAAAAAGTTTATTTACCACTCTTGTCGTGCTCCAGTGCAGGGCAGGGTCTGCCTCTGTTTTGTAGCCTTTCTGCAGGATCTCACAGCTCCCAAGACCACAGCACCAGGGGAAGAAAAGCTGGAGGATTGCATGTGCTATTTTTCAGAGCCAGGTCTGAAAATGGCACAGATCACGTGCATCTCGCTAGTATAGCCTCACTCACACAGCCCCACTCGAAAGGAGGCTGGGAAATGTAGTCTAGCTGTGTGCCAAAGAGGAGGACACTGGTGGAGAGCACATAGCATTGTTTGCCAGAGGGTCTGTAGGAGAAGGCATGACAGCAAAGGGGCAAGCAAAGGGAGCAGCTCTGTGGCAGCAAATGAAATCTATATACCCGCTTCTCCTGGGGCCTCTGGCCTGGGATGCAGATGCTGAAATTCCCCATGTTAAGGCCCACCATTCATTATACCTGGCTAAATGGAAAGATAGCAAATTTCAGTACAAAGCAGTCAACTGTGGCATCCTGGAATGCATTCCTCTGGATTAGCTTTGCTACACTTTTTTGCTTAGGTAAAGTCCATGGTAAATTGGAACCTGAGGAGACTGCAATGACAGGGTGACAGCCTGTGTGCACTGAATTGCATGTTTCTGGTGAGGCACCAGCTTGAATCACTTGAGAGGTCCAGACCTCCTTCTCTGCACACTCTTGTACACACCAGACTAGGGGGAGAGGGAACAGGGCTGGAGCTCCCGAGTCTCTCACTCTCCTCCAGAATCGGATTCATGGCCCACAGAAGGAAGAGTGGGTGAGGACATTTGCTGAGTGAGGGACACACCTGCTTGCAACTTACTCTGTCTACTACTTTCAGAGTGGGCTGAACTCCTTCAGACCAAGATTCTAGCAAAGAAATACTATTCTTTAAGCCTCTTGCCTTTTAACTCCTGGGTGGCTTTCCTCACACTGTACCTAACCCACTCCCGACCCCCATCCCAGGGTCTCTGCAACTTCCATTAGGACAAGCAGGGAGACTCTCTAGAGATTGCTGACTTGGTTCTTCTTTGAAAATAGGCCGGTGAATCTCAGCTCTGGGCTGTGGCACCCTGGCTACCCAAGGGGAGTGGCAATCACAAAGTCTGTAAATCAAAATATAATTTAATTCAGTTTACATCAGCATTTATAGGAACAAGAGGGCTTTTCCCAAGGGGGAATTTTGGCTCAGAAGCCAGGACCCCAGCCCTGCCTTGTCTTCCTGCCCTTTAGTTTCAAAAAGCAGGTACCCTTTTCTCTATACTGACCAGCATTGGTCTGTCCCTTGTCACTGGGGGAGGTGACCCACCAGCTGTCAGCCCCAAGCCATGACCGACGGCCGTGGTGAAGGGGACTGAGGATGGGTACGGCACCAGAGCAGCACCAAGCACCGAAACAGCAAAGGCCCCAGGACGTCTGCATAGAAGGGACCAGGGACAGCAAGGCAGTTAGAATAATGGGGCTAGTGGCTTGAGACTGGTCTTGAAGCAGCATTTCTATTCCAGCTGCTCTGTTTTTATAATAACTAGACTAAATCTTATTGGAAGGGGAGAGGTTGAAGAAAAGAGGGAGGTTAACCCCCCTACTCCCTACTTTTGACCCTCTGGAGTCTCCCTGGGCTCTCATTCAGGTTTCTCTAGGTAAACAGTTGGGACAGATGTCCATTCTAATGGCAGGTCATGCTTACCTTGGAGCTGGTGCACCCCAACAGTTTCCAAGGTGCTCCCCTCTCCCTCCCTCCACTAGAGTTGGGAGGGTCCATGGTCCCCTTTCCTAACCTCTCTCCCTGCAGATGGACAGATGGAGAGGAGAGGCATAGCACAAAGCATTACACCCTTGTGTAAACAAGGGTTTACACAACCCTTGCCCTGATTGTGTAAATGTGTGAGCCATCAGCGAAATTATGGGCCCTGAACTCCTGTAAGGTGAATGGTAGCAGCTTCCATGGAGGAACAGATGGGGCCACGAGAACAAAAAACCTTTGTAAACTGTAGGGAGTGCTCCTCGTCTGCGCCTGCTTTCATTTAGTTCTGAAGCTTCTTCCTATTCCAGTGGACGTATCTTGCCTTGGCTGGTCCACCAGAAGGACTTACGGTGGCCTTCATAGATTCTCCTTGCCACTGCTTTCTGGCAGCATTATAAGCACTGACATTCTCAGAGCTGAGGGTGCCGGGTGACCGTGAAACAGGTGCCCCACTGTGGCATGGTGTTTGCCACCCCAGAGCCAGCAGGGGGCCCTGCATCCTTGTGAGAATGCCGGCTGCCACCTGGGGAGGGAGGGCTGGTCACAGCAAAATGAATGTCATTGCCATGGCCTTTGATTCCCAGAGAGGGAGCCACAAAAAAGTGTCCTGGCCAGGTCCCTCTTCCGAGGGCTCCCCACAGGACCCCGGGACCACGCATTTCATGTGAGAAGACAGGGGCACGACTCTAGTGCACCGCTGAGGGTGTCCAGGTTGTATCCTGTTTTATGTTCATGTGTGACAGTTTGTGGGGACTGTTTGGGTGTCTGTCACAGCCCTGCTTCTCCTTCCCATCCCGGGCATATGGTTGGTTTGCCTCTTAGGTCCTCGTTAGGTTTTTAGTGGCTGCTCCAGGTTTTCTTTCTCTTTTTACAGAACTGGGAACAGCCAGAGACTTGTTTTCTAAAGAAGAAAGCTTGGTGTTAGAAGGAGTTTTTCAAACCTCTGAGAAGAGAGTGGGAGGTCACATGAGAGTGCAGGGGGGACCGGCCTTGGGGACCTCAGACCAACTACCCGCAGCGGGCGATGGCCCTTGCGCTGCCTGCCCACGTGTTGTTAGCAGGGTTTTTGTACTGCACCGTTTCTGCTGAAGGCTTTCGGAACTGCACTCCAGCCCATTACCAAAATAAGCATCCCCTTTGTGGCTAGACTGACTTGTGGTCTCCTAGAAATTCTCCAGGTGTATTTCCTGAATTAAGGCAGAGGACTAGCATCTGGAAACTCAGGGAGTGATCTGATGTCTGCCTATGAACAGCAGATCCCCACCAGAGCAAGTTATTTCTCAGGTTTACAAACAATTATTTCTTCCTTGTAAATTGTTCCAAAAGGGAAAAGGTATTTTGTTTTAAGAAGCATTTCAAACCCCTTATGTGAGGGCCAAGTACCCAGCACCTGTGGCCATGAGCCTGGTTGTGCGGTCGCTGTTATTCTCTGCTTTTTTCTGGGTGCTTTCTGGAGGACAGCAGATTGAGGATACAGGGAGAGTCAGTTCCAGGCTTAGCTGTGGCCTTTGGTCAGCTGCATATTAATTTCATGGGTAATTCAAGCTTTGTGACAGCCAGACCAAAGACCAAGATGATGCAGTGATACCATCATAATTCCAAGTTTAATATAATTTTCATAATTAGAAATTAGTGCCTGAGACACAATAGCTAGAAACAACAGTCCCCAACGAGTCGTTTTGCATCAAGTGGGAATCATTTTTCATGGTTCCTCAGTAGTTCCAGCAATTATGTCTATTGAAAGTACCATTGTGAATTAATTGGGACTTAGGCATAGCCTTAGCTTTGTTCTTTCTTATTTTTTCTTTTAGAGGTCTGCAAATTTTGACTAATAGGCATAGTTAATAAGATTGTGCTTTAAATATACTGTCCAAAAAGAGCACTGATACATTTTATAGATGTTCATTTAATGCATTATCATTTTAGGAAAACAATTCCAGCTTGGTTTTCTGATATCCGTGGCAACAAATGTGTGAATATATTAGAAATGGTATTTGTTTTATTAAAATATATTCCCTGTGCCTTTGGATTCCTCCCTGATGGAACAGGCATCTTGCAGTTAATATGTGTATGGAGTAACAATTTGTCCATTCTAGTCAACTGCTTTTGACAACCTGGCTCAAGCAGTTTCCCATCAGGTGAACCACGTTTCCAAGGCCTTCCTCCCGTTTCCCTTGCTTTCCAGCCTGTATCCTTAGTACACAGTTTGTAAACATTGTCACAAGGGTTCTGGTGCTTTAGTTTATGTAGTCTTAAAGGATGGACAAAATTAACCATATCCAAAAGTGACCAAAGCAAGTCTACTTCTTTACTTGGAAAATTATAGAAACGTTTGCCTTTCAGTACATTAGATCTGCAGCTACGTTAGTTGTCTCTGTTTCTTTAGATTTTGCAAATGGGAACTGAAATCCAGCAAGTCGTATTAGGAGCCCATTCAGAAAATGAACAAAAAAGCAAATGAAAATGACCCAGAACGAGGTGGTGTATTTTTCACTTTGCGTTTTGTAGGCATAAGTCCCTTCTTTATAATTTGCAATTTTTTCTGAAAGGTGGTGGATCTTCACTTCAGAAGCAAACAATATCATGACGAGACAGCCACAAGAGCCTGCAATAGAAAAAACAAACTATGTTGGGACAAATATTTCCTGATAGGGGACGGGGAAGAGGGTCAATGTGCAAATCAAAGACAACCTTTTACCATCATCCTTCTTTGCATTCTCCTGCAAAAATATACTGTTGCAAATTTGTAATCATGAGCCTGATTCTCCAACCTATGGGTGGTAGTGCTTGGGTTATGGTTTTGAGTAAGGAAGATTTCTGTGTGCATGTGGGGCTAGGGTAGGGGGTGGGTAGAATCAAGCTAATCTTACAAAGACTGGGAGATATTCCTCTTTGCATGAAAGAGGCTGAATTGCTGGGTACCTTAAAAGCACAATGGTGGAATCAGGCTACAAAGCAGCCACTGCTATGATGTAGCTTCAAGAGAACAAATTTCTCTATATTTCCCAGGCCACGCAGGACAAATACCAATCATGTAGCCCCTTGTGAAAGGACCAAGGCCTCCCTTCAGAGTGGCTACCATGACTCCTCTAGCTCCCACCTGAGCATAGCTGGACACAGGACTACCTGAGCAAAGGTAGTCATGGATAAGGATCTGCTCTTGTTTGTAACAGAATTCGAGTTTTTAGCTGGGCATATGGCTGCCTTGAATATAGACAACATGGTTCAACTGAGGGTGGCTGGGATGTAGGGGCAGGAAAGTTTCCTTGAGTATACAGATATTAGGGGCTACCCTTTCCTCTCTGCTTCCTCCTACCTGTAGTTGAAATATGGATTCAATGGCTGGAGCTCCAGCAGACATTTTGGACCAGGTGGCTTCAGAAATGGAAGCCAAATATTATGGAAAAACAAGAAAAAAGGAGTCTGGATCCCAGACACCTGAAGCCACCAGATCAGCCCTGGACTTTTTATATGTGAAAAAAAGCCCAAACATTTGTTTAATATACTATTATTAATATTATTTTCCCCTTTCATTTATTACTCGCCGGAAGCCTAACCTAATCCTAATGGATGCAGCTATGGTCTGGGTGAGATCTCTGCAGGACAGGGGTACTCCATTCTGGGTAGGACCTGGAAACTCTGATGAGTTTTCTCCCCTGAGGATGGAGAATGGAAAACCCCAGGGTGGTGGATGCCACAGGGGGCGGAGGCAGGTGGCAAGAGGTACCAGATCAGGAGCACACCGGATGGCCAAGACTCTACAGGGTTTCCGCAGCTACTCCTGTATTCCAGGCACCACAGTGGGCTTCCAGTTAATAGGAGACTTGCTGAGATGGTTTTCTGACTTAGGTCAAACCAATTTGGGTTCAAACCCTGATTCCTTTATTTACTATGTGAAATTAGGCAATTTTAATTTCCAAGTCCCAATTTCCTCATCTATAAAAGGTAGTTAATACAGATAATGCATGATTAACATTTGACTTTGTATTGACACATATAAATGCTTGCTAATTGGTAGCTATTCCTGTGGTTTTTATGTATTCCTTTTTCTTGCAAGTCCTCACCGTAATCCATTGATTTAGTCGAAACCAATTTGGGTTCCAGCCCTGATTCCTCCACTTGCTATGTGAAATTAAGCATTTTACTCCAGTCCCCACCCAACCCCATATCAGGAAAACTTGACTCCTCAGGGTAGGCAACCCAAAAGAATGTATTACAGGGCCTTGTTTCTCCAAATACTCTCCCATTAAGTTTATGACTCCTCTGAAGTAAGTACTTTTTATACTCTTCAATTAAAGTTAATCCAAATATCCTGGAAGTGGCAATATAATGGCTTAAATTTCCATTCATTAATTCACTCATTCATTCAGACTTATTACAAGCCAAGCATGGGGACAGTGTTGGAGATTCGAACATTAAAGAAAATAAATGTGGTTTCTGCTCCCACATAGCATAATCAGGCAAGGGACATAAAAATAATTACAACCAATTCCAGTGAGTGCAATGTAGGGGGAGTCCAGGGTGCTGACACTGATAGGGTAGGCAGCATCACGGAAGGTTCCTTAGAACCAGCCAGAAGGAGCTGTAGGAAAATGTAGCTGAGCAAAGGGAAGCTGGACTGTTTGGGGAGAGCAGTCCAGGCACGGGGAGCTGCAGTACAGGTGACGGTCCCCATTCCCATCCAAAGGCCAAGTCTGGGTGGGGGCTGGAGGACAGGGCTGAGCAGAAAAGGCGAAATCGTATTTCTTCTGCTTTAGAATTTTACACAGGACCGGCCCCATCAGCATGATTGTCATCTTAAAATACCTCCAAATAATCAAATAATATAATTTTCTTGAAACTTCACTTCCTACCAGCCTCAGAGTGGTAGCTGAGAATATTCCTTTGTAAAATTTGTCAGCCTATTTTTATATTCTGAGCTTAAAACCAGAGCTCTCCCCTGGTAAAACCGTATTATTCCTTTATTGTTAGATCCTAACAAAAAGGCTGCAATGCTGTTTCCCCTTTATCTTTTATTTGAAAACTGTGGGGAAAATGCCACTGCTTTTACCATAAGAGGCTTCTTTGTCTGGGGAGATGGTGAATTTCAGACAGAAGTGAAACACTATTTCCTTAGCACCTGAAAGGAAAATTCAAGCTCAGTTTCCATTTCAAGTTGTTAAATATTTTAAAGCTACTACTTTGTTAAGGAGACAGCGTTGTAGTGAGGCTGTATTTCAAATTCCTAAAGTAAAAGTTACTGGGTGTCTTAAGACTCAAGCCTGTTGCCATAGCGGGTATTTCAAGCACACAAGCTCCTGAGACAGAGTGTGCCATCTAGCAGTGGAGAGGATGGTCTGAGTGATTTCACTCTAGATTCTAGGGTTGATCATGAGGTTAGCTTGTCACTTCAGAGCCAGAGGATAGAAATCCAGCCTGAGTCTCTGATAACCTGCCGGTGACCGCTAGGAGATGTGAAGGGAAACAGCTCAGTGTGAATTTGGGATATTTTTTCTCCTTTCTGTCCATGGTTCTAAAAAAAAAAGACATGGGATCAGGGATAACTATTTATGACTTAAAATCAAAAGATACACGGGAAGAGTTTCTCTTTGTGGCCTGGCTGCTACAGACACAGAGAGAGGTGTGTAAGGGATGAGAGTGATGGTGAGAATAGAGCTTGGCCTACGCATTCCAGTGTGACTCTTAGACTCTAGCAGGAGGAGCTCCTGGTTTGGGTCCCATGTTTAGAGGGTCCTGCTTTGTCTCTCTCCCTCCCCACAGGATGAGAAACACTTAAATTCAATGGAATGTACTTTGAGAAATGCCATTGAGAACGTGGCATTCTAGATACTCCTAGGATCCAGAATTCCCTTCGTAAATAGCCCTGCACTTCCAGAGCCTCCGAGGGTGTCTTCCCTGGGTTAGTCCTCCCAAGAGCAGACTTTGTGGCTGGTGTTGCACATCTCTGAGAACTGGGAGTGGCCCAAAATATGGCCGTTTCAAGGGGTATGGTCAGAGCTCAGATGCGCAATGGAATGTCCACACACATATGCCTAAGGCCCTTTACTATGTGAGATGGAGCCAGGCAGAGGAAGAAAGTGGGAAGAAAGGCCTTACAGATGTTAGGATCAGTCCTATGTGTCTCCTTCCTCTTTTTCCCAGTTACCCATGTACATCAAGAACCCAAACTCAGATGGGGCATTTGGACAGATTCCCCGCATTTCTGTCCATCTGATCAACACTGCTCTTGCTCACAAGAAAGGTTAGAATAAACTAGGACTTTGGAAAGCCTGCCAAACCTTGCTCAAGCTAGAATTTGGAATATAACCAGGCACAAGGCCCAGGTTTTACTGCCCAGTGTCTTAGTCGATGACCTACAGCCATTTTCCTTTCATCTGTCTGATTTCCCCACCATCTGGCTGGAGCTGTAGTTTTTTTCTCCCCTTTTAATAGCTTTGATTACTCAGTTAATTTCTGACTGAATAGGATAGCTGAGTTATAGGGCTGTCACACCATGAATGATCAGTCAATTAACAAACATTTATAACGTGCTAGACACTGCACATTCATGACTCTCCTCTAGCAGCTGTCTGGGACTGCAGAATTGGGCACTAGTCTCCTCCAGTCCTTGCAATATGGGAACGCAGGTCACAGCCAACGAGAGAGTAGCTTCTTCATCCCTGCATGACCCTGAGGGTAACTATGCTTTTAGGAGTGGGAACACCCTGCTGTGATCTGTGGGAATCCAGGGGTGCTATGGGTTTAGGTCCTCAAAGGGAAGGAATCTCTGAAATGTTATCCTGTATCACTAAGATCATACTTTGGGAGATAATAAATTGGAATTTCAATTCCATTTAAAGTAAAGACCAACATTTTCAGAAAGCTAACACATCACCTTTCAATTCTCTTATAGGTAATAAATATTAGAGGCATTCTGTTTCCAATAGAGAGTGATAAATTGATAATTTCCCTCTTGAAGAAGTTTTGAGAGGTGATGAATGGGGGCGGGAAAGCCACAACTTTGCAGGTGCAAGTGCGAATTTTCTGTGAAATCATGCAATCTCACTAGAAAGTCAGTAATTGAAGGTGAGGTCACTAGTAATGATTTCTTCCCCAAACAGAAGCTGTTCTGACTCTACACTGCTACACTGCTAGATGGAGACCAATGGCTACCATCTAGAAAGGGGGTGAAGGGGAAAGCAAAGCAAAGTAATAACTAAGAGTGGATTTTGAAGTTTTGATGGTGAGCAATTTGGTGCTGTGTTTCCAAAGAACAGATGTAGATAAAGGAATAACACCAGTTGGGTTTAGCTTTTTCCCTTTGTCTTCTGTAATGGAGAGTTAAAGAGCCCACATCTAACTCAAGTTTTATAGATGCCAACTTGTAGAGAAAGGTGATTAGTGCAAAGAAAAAAATGATCTAAAAATACAGTGTTTATCTAATTTGAATTGATTTTCAGAAAAGAATGTCATTTGTTACCAGGAAATATGCAGAGCTGCTTTTATTTTATTCATCTATTCGACAGCTATTAATTGGGTGCTTATTGCACTGTTCTGGGCACTGGGGATATAGCACTGAACAAGACAGATACAAATCCCTTTCTGCAGAGAACTCTCAGTGGTGGAACAATGGAGAGAGATGGAGGCAGTAGCAAGATAAGTAAGTGCATTCTCTAGTTTATCAGAGTGTGATGGGAACTAAGGCGATAAAATAAAGCAGGGAAAGGGATAGAAAGGCTGGGAAGGGGTGGCCAGGGAAGGCCTCGTGGGGAAGCTAGCATTTAAGTGCATCTTGAGAGAAGTGAGGGAGTGCAAAGGTGGATGTTTGGGGGAAAGAGTATTTCAGGCTGAAGGAACAGTGAGTGCCAAGGAACCAGGTGGTTTGAGCAGAGAGAAGAGAGGAAGGCAAGGAGTAGGACAAGCAAGCTGCCTGTGTGTGTCTGAAGTGGATACATCAAGTGCTGCTTTGGAAGTCGTAGCAAAGACTTGGGCTTTGACTCTAAATGAAACAGAAGGGAAGACATACAATCTCAGTTGGGCAGGAGTCTCTTTGCAATTGTGATAGAAAAAGATTGAATATCTCTTTGCACAATGTCATGGCCAAGCTCTGTGCACGGTAAGTTAAACACAGCCTTCCTACTACATCCTTGATGTGAATGACCTGGAACATGATGCTCTCACAACACTGCCCCTTCAGCCGTTGTTGTCCCACACATGAAAATGTAATTCCTTGCCCATTGTCATTATGGGCTGGCTAACATTACTTCTCTTTTCCTTCTGTGGCCTCTTTTCTATGATATATGCTGGAAAACTAGTAGAATATTTTCATTGCTGCCTTTTCCTTCTGCCAGTCCTTTATCCCTTTATCCTTTCTCAGGCTCTGTGGCTTTGATTATAGACATGCTTGTATCTTTTTCTTAGACTCCTGAACAACAGCTCCTCCATAAGGACTGAAGTAGAAACAAGATGCAGATTTTTTTTCCACTATCAATTGTGGAATAATGTGCCCTAAACATATTACAGAGGCCAGGGTGTTATTAATACTGAAACTGATATATAATGTAAGCATTCTTCTATTTTTGCACTGTTCTTTATTTTCCTCTCTATGTTTCATAAATGACTGTGTTTATTTATGTTCCATGCCATAGTTATAATTATCATAATTAATTAGGCCCATACTAGGAGCATCCCCTTTTTAAAGAAGGCAGCAATTTTATTTGTTTACCTCTTAGAGAAGAGAAGATGCTATATATATAAAAGAAGGCATAACTCATGATGCTATACATAAGAGAAGCTATATGTAAGAGATGCTTTATATAAGAGAATAATTACAATTATTGAAAACTGTAAAAAGTACAATTTCCAATAAGTCCACATATTGGTTGTTTTCATCGCCTTCGGAAAGCCTGAGCCAATATGTCACATGTCATCCTCAGAGAATATTCACTGAACTAACTATTAGGATGTTCTACCATCAATGCATGTCAAGTCTTCCACATGCCCTACTCTCTTTTACTGGCAATTCTGGGTAAGACTTTTCACCACCAACTAGGAAACTTCTAGAATGGAATATATAAAAGGCATACACTCAATGCTGCAACTTGAAACCATGAGTCCAGTTATTTCTAACTGGAAATAACTGATTCTCTCTGTTTTGTTTCCCTCTCTTTCTGCATCTCCTTAATTTGTGTACATCTCTCCCCTCTCTCCCACTATACTGTAAATCTTGAGAGAAGTTTTTTTTTTTTTTTAACCCTATTTTCCCCATTCTCCTTCCTTGACCACACTCATTCACTCTTACAGGTGGCCATCTTTTCACCAAGCTCACTGTTGACTGGTACTCTTGAAACTTTCCCCTCTTGTAACTTCTGGGACACCACAATCTCCTGGCTTTCCTTCTTCCTCTTCCTCTTTGAAAGCTGGATCCTTCTCCTCCTCTTCCTCCTAAGTCCAAAAATTAACTGATAGTGTTCTTCAGGGATTGGTCCTAGGCCAATTTTTCTCTATGTACATTCTCTTCCTAGATGATCTCATCCGTTTTCACTGCTTTATGGAATATCTATATCCTGACAGTGCCTAATGTCTTTCTCGTAGACCTCTTCTCTGAGCTCTAGACTCAGAGCCGACTGTCTATTTGACGTCTGCACTTGGACATCTCATAGCATCTCAGAGTTGGTGTGTCCCAAATAGAACACCTGATTTCTAGTGCTAAGCTCCTCTCCCCACCTCTTTCTTGCCCTAAACTCTAAGTCTGTTCCTTCCCTTGTCTTACCCGTTTTGATTGATGCCACTGCTATCTATGAATTGTGTAAGCTACCTGCAAAACAGTTTGGATCTACTTTCAGAATGTTTTGAGAACCTATTCATCTTTCTCCATCTCCAATGCAATAGCATTGTCTTTCACCAGACTTTTCTTAAAGAGATAAATGAGCTATCAGACATCTTTTTAAAATCTTGCAGCTGGGCACGGTGGCCCATGCCTGTAATCGTTGCGCTCTGGGAGGCCCAGGTGGGCGGATCGCTCAAGGTCAGGAGTTCAAAAACCAGCCTGAGCAAGAGCGAGACCCCGTCTCTACTTAAAATAGAAGGAAATTAATTGGCCAACTAAAAATATATAGAAAAAATTAGCCAGGCATGGTGGTGCATGCCTGTAGTCCCAGCTACTCAGGAGGCTGAGGCAGAAGGATTGCTTGAGCCCAGGAGTTCGAGGTTGCTGTGAGCTAGCTGACACCACGGCACTCACTCTAGCCCAGGCAGCAGAGTGAGACTCTGTCTCAAAAAAATAAATAAATAAATAAAGATCTTGCAAAACCTTCTTATTGCAGTTAGAATCAATTCTAAAAGACTAACCATGGCTTTTAAGATCCCATGTTAACTGGCATCAACTGATCTGTCGAACCTCATTTTTTTTCTTTTTGCCATTTCCCTCTCACTGCCCAGCCCCTAACCACATTGTCTTTTTTTGGTTCCTACAACAAGCAAACTTCTTTCCCTAGACACGTGCGCTTTCTTCTCTACACGAGAAGTTCTGTGAGGGTTCTCAGCTCCTTCTTACCTTAAGAACTCAGCTATTTGAAGCAGCCCTTCCTGACCAGCAGATCAAAGCTGGATCCCTGCTACATTTTCTATTATAGCAACCTGTTTATCACCCTTATTATAATTATTGTGCTTTGTGATCATTTAATTATTTATGTATACTTTTTAAAAATTATTTATGTACACTCTCACTAGATTGCAAGCTCCACAAAGGCAGGATTGGGTGCCTGATTCACTGTGGGATCACCAGTACCTGTTATAATGGCTGGCACATAGTGGATACTCAGTCAGTATTTGCTGAATAAATGAAATGAATGCACCTGCTTCAGCAATCCTTAACACTGGCTACAAATTAGAATTATTTCAGAGAGCTTCAAAAAAAAGAAAACCAAAAAACCAAAAGCAGTGCCCAAGCCCCACCCCCCGAGACTACAATTTAATTAGTGTGGTGTGGGACCCAGCATCAGTATTTTTACAAAGTTCTCCAGGTGATTCTAATGTACAGTCCAGGAAGAGAATCACCGCTCAAAATGAACTATGGGGAACAATTAATATATTACTAAAATTCTATCTTGGGGAAAAGACTTCCCAGCACCAGTTTATAAATGACAGGATGAGAAAGAGCAAATTGATTGACTTGCATGGGTTCCATGCAACGTTGATAGCGGTCAGATATCACATAGAGGACGCTGAGGAATGTGAGCTGAATAGAGGCTGTGAGAGTGGCAGGAATGGCTGACTCAGGAGGGCAACATAGTATTAAGCTATAAGCATGAGCGAGCTGGGGTGACCAAAGCCAGTGCTGGCCTGGTCCAATGGGTTGTTCTCTTTCCTTTTCTACCTCCAGGGTCTGGCATGCACCACACAGGGTGACATAAGAGATGCCCCTAGCATTGTTACTCGGGCAGTGTGGAAAGTTCTACATAGACAATCAGGAAGACATCTTTCCCCTTCCCTTTCCCCCTTCTTCATGCCTCAGGATGCCACAGCTTGGGTCCCCATCCAGCAGGGAAGCAGATAGTTGAAGAAATGGCCCTGGAATGACTTTAACAAAAGGAAAAGGGGAAGCTTAGGGGACCCAGAAGTGAGTGGGAAGGAGAAAAAGAGAAAAGAGGTCCAGGAAGGAAGGCATTTTTCTCTGGTGACTGAGAGCGTGGCCACCTGGGCAGGGCACGCCTGTGAGAGAAACTGGCGAGGAGACCCAGTGGAAGGAAGCTGCCCTGGGGGGCTCTTAATGGAACGTGACTCACACCAGAAGCAAAGGACCCTTGATACAGTCTCTGGCCTCTGAGTGTGTGCTGCAGTGGCTCACACTTAGAGTGTTGGTGATAAAGGCTATCAAACCCTGCCCTCACACAATCAGGGTTTAGGGCCAGGGTCTGCATGAATATTACAACTTTAGATAAACATTTCCAAAGGTCCAGGGGCTTCTGGGTACCCTATGTGACTTAAGGGGAATGAGGTCATCCGTGATTCCAGTGACCTGCTTAGCCCTAGAGGTCACAAACTGTCAGTCCATCTGACCCTCAAACATGTTTTGATGTCATACAAAGTTTTTTTTAAGTTATTGAACATTTTTGTATTTAAAAACAAGTATTAGGGACTTTAAAAAAATCATTGAGTGATCTGGAAACACTAGGCCTTTACCCTTTGCAAGACACAACTGGAGCTAGCTCCTTCCCTTCCTTTCTCCCCCTCTCTTCCTTCCGATTCACAAGCGTTTTTTGAGCACCTGCTTTTATAAAAAATCGAAGATGGATAAAATATGACCTAAACATGGGGTCTGACTGTTTCCGCATATATTTGTGTGTTAGGTTCTCCTTGCATTAGACTTGGCCAAAGGCTGAGATAAGATTTCGAACTTGGATTAAATTCTGCATTCTCTGAGTCATCTTGCTTTTCAAATGCCGTTAGTTTGGTCGTCTGTCAGAACTGTCAAATAATTTGTCTTCCAAATGGGCTGTTCTTCTGAATCTGAAGCTGGAGCGCTGGATGGCTGTGCCGGTTAATAAGCTGCTGTGTCTCACCTTCAAAACCAGCTTTTCTCCTCTCTGCTTTGTGATTCTGGGTCAAGACTCCCCAGACTAGTTCTGCCTTGCCAGCTGCTTTCTGCCAAGTGTGAGCGCCAGGGGAGAGGGAAGACGGGCGTGGGGAGAAGGGTCGGCTCCTTCCACTTTGCTTGCGATTCCTGCCAGCCTGGTCGCTAGCTCTTCTCCCTGGTGCAACAATTGGGGAGTTTCCAAACCCCTTCCACACTCACAGAAATGCCTCACAGTGTCTCAAAGAGGTACAATGTGACTCCTCAAGGTCTGAGACCCAGTGCTCTGGGGCCTCTCCTCAAGCTTCTAGGTTGTGGCAAAGCCGAATTCTTGTTTGTTCCCCAGGCCCTAGGGATGGGGCTGCTTTCTGAAACTAGTGTCTCTGAGATACCTCAGGGTCTCCTTTTTGTGTTTTCAGTCCTCCTACACCTGCTAAATCAATTCCCTATAGGCCCAAACTTGAGTTTGCATGAGAATCACTTGAAGGGCTTGTGGAAACACGGATGGCTGGACACCACCCCAGAGTTTCTGATTCAGCAGGTCCGGAGTGGGGCCTGAGACTTCGTTTTTCTATCAAGTTCCCAAATGATGCAAACGCTGCTCATCTGAGGACTCCACTTTGAGAACCGCTGATGTGCATTACGTTTTCTCTGTTAAGATAGTGTGTATTTTGCTTTTTAGCTGGATCCTGATTGATTCAGTAGTCATCACTAAAATGGCATACCACCCAGATCCACCAGGTTGGTTTTGGATGTTTGGGGGTGGGGAGGAGTAATTCCAACACCCTCTCCTAATGTAGACTTTCACATGAGATTGAGTCACTCTCATGATCTGTCTGTCCATACCCTGAGCCTGCGCTCTTATTCTTCTTTCCTGATTTCAAAGCCCTTGGCTTTCCTTTCTGATATTCTGTCCTATTCATTGCTGGCTCATGTCCTACCGCCTCTATGGGCCTGCTCTGCTGACTCCACCCCACTTGAATTCTGAGGCTCTAAGCTGTTCTGTCTAGATGACCAGGTTAATATTTCCTTCTTCGCCTTGCTTTTTCAAGTCAACAAATACATATTGAATTGTTTACTGTGTGCAGAGCTTCATGCTGGATGCTTTTGCCAAAGATACAAAGATAAGAAAGACTTAGGCTCTGCCCTCATAGGATAAAGAAAATATTTGTAGAATTCCCCCTAGAGAGAGACCTACTTTGGTTGGGAGGATAATTTGATTAGCGAGATGTGCATGGGGTAAGACCCTAAGCAATGTGTGCAAATAACAATTAATAGGGGCTGTACTGTCTTCTAAGATGAGTGAGTTGCTGTTAAATACAGGGCTTTGTTTTATAGAGCAAGATCTATGCAAATTTGTGGTTGGAGTTGAATTGTGTTGGAGAAGGGAGTAGCGTGAAGAGAAAGAAGGAACCTCGTGCCTAGTGTCTGGTGACTGGCAGCTAAAAGGGGGGAAAAAACTGTCAGGGAAAAAAAGAAGTGGAATAGAGATTTTCATCACATTGTTTTCTAGTGTGAGTTGTAATCTCTCTCATCTCTCATTGAAATCATCAATAAAATTACTTCTCAGAAATATGACAAAGTATGGAATCTTTGGGGTGAAATCAGACAGCTGCCGTAGAAAAAACTACTCTATAGGAGTTATGTATTTTTCATTTTCTCGTCATTCTCCTCCTTGAAAACATATTGTAAACACCCTTTGTCACTGACTGGATTTTATATTCTTTTCCATCAGCCCTGGTTATTGAGTGGCACGTGTTTATTGATGAACAAATTTCTGGGTTTAGAGTTTATCCTTGCCTAGATACACCTGCCATTAGGCTACACAAAATACCTACAGTCCTGAACATGGCAACACATATGTGGGTGGAATACTGGCCCTTTACTCTTTTTTGATGGCATTTATTTATTTTTTTGACTGTGAATAAATGAAGGCACATTATTGAGTGTTTAGAAATATTGATAAGTATGAGCAAAAATAAAAATCACTTACAATTTCACTGTTCAGAGATAACCAACAGACTGGAGTCTCTATCTATCATTGAATATTTCTCATCCCTATATACTTATATTAATGTATAGCCTCCATACATATACATGTTGATAGAGTGTATATTAAAATATATAATATGTATTTTATATGTATATTCTGTATACAGAATACATAATATTTATAAAAGCTTACATACTGCTTTTTTCCACTTAAAACTTTGGGACAAGCAGTTATCCTCTTAATTACATCTTCAAAAATATAATTTGATGTCAGCATCATAGTTATTCACGTAGACTACCATAATATATTTATTGAATTCCCTATTGGCTAGTTATGCTATTTCTCCAGTTTTTGTTGTCATATCTAATACTACAGTGAACATTTGTGTGTATATATATAGTAACTTTATATTTCAGTCGAACATCTTTTGACATATTGAAAAGTACGCTTGTCTTCTAAGGTAAGATTTTGTACTTACCTGAAATGAAGCTCAAAAGATACAACCCTAGTGGACCATGCAGAGTCTCGAAGGGTTTGCCGAAAGCATTGTACATGAAGAAGGCCGTCCCCACCATGGTTAAAACAATAAGGATCGCGGAGAAGAGGATGACATTGACGTGGATGCTCACTGGGATTGCTTTGAGCAAATCTGGGAAAACTAAAGACAAAACAAAACAAGAATTAGAAGAAATTTCTTTAGCAGTAGTCTGCAAGTATAATTTTAAAAATTAAATCCCTCTTTTTAAGATTTCAAACATCACTAAAATCCTTCTGACATTCTCACTAATTTACAAGGAGTTTATAAAAAGGCTCAAAGACAAGATCATTTCATAGAATTCACCAGTAACAATTAGCAAAAGGAAGATTTGGGAGAATTTTTTTTCTGACCTTGGTCATATATAATTACTTAACTAAACAAATACTGGCTTCATAAACCAAAACTGTACATTTTGATGGCTAAACTTAAATAACATTCAGTAGTTGTTTTTTAAAATCTGTCTTAACTTGTAATGATATTTTAAGTTTGAGGATATCCGGGGAAGTTCAAATATCAGGAGGTTTTTATTTACCTTGTTACCAAAAAAAAAAAAAAAAACCCACATGGTTTCTAGTCCACACCAAGATTAAAGAATGGGGGGTATTTTCAGTCAACTTCAATATTTTGATGTAGCACAGAGTTGTGAGAAAATAATTTCTGGTGCTATGAGAAATATTTTCCATTTAGACAACACACCAAATCTATTTCTAGGTTCAGGGCAAGTTTTTCTTGTTTGCAGAGGAAATGAAATACTTTATAAGTGTAGGATTTCTCTTATCGTGTGAGGCATCAGCATGCTTGGCATCAGCAAACCCAGCAGGACCAATCTGGGGAAGTTTAGTTCAGTCTATTTAAGTTTCTCAAACATTTATCAAGTGCTTAATTCATCTATTGAGCACCTACTATGTGCCAGGCATTATTCTAGGTGCTGAAAGTAGCACCATAAAACAAAATAGACAAGGTCCCTGTTGTCTCACGGAGCTCATAACCTAACGGGAGTAAACAAATAAACGTGATTGCTTATCTCCAAAGACGGTCACTATCAATGCCTTCTCCTGCTTTGACACACGTGTCACTTCCCGTTTTAAGAGGTAGAATATTTTCCTCAGTCCTCTTGAGCTTGGACTGGTCTGTGACTGCTTTGACCTCCTGAATATGGCAGCAAAAGTGCATTGTGCTGGTTCCAGGCATATCCTGTGAGACAATCAGCAGTTTCTGCTTTTTTTTCTCTTATGGGTATGAGCTGCCCATACAGAAGTCCAGGCCACTCTGCTGTCTAGGGAGGCTGCCCGAAAGAGCACTGAGGCTCCAGGTATGTGAGAGAAGGGGTTGTCCTGATGTCAAGCCCAGAGAAGGTACCATACGACACCTACCCAGCTGGCTATGTAACTGCAACAGTAGGAGAAACTCAATCAAGAACTGTCCAGTTCAATTAATAAACTTTTGTTTTAAGTTCCTGAACATTGGGGAGGGAGGGCTGTTATGCAGTGGTAACAAGAAGATACTTTGAGACAGTGATACATGCTATGAAGAAATAAAATAAAGTAATGGGATTTTGAGTGATCGGATGAGTGGAAGGGGTGGTCAGGAAAGTGACTCTTGAACTGACAGCCACCTGAACATTGAGAAGAAAGTCATCCTATAAAGATCTAGGGGAAGAGCTTTCCAGAGAAAAGGAGCACAGCTGAGGCGGGAATTAGCCAGTGTGGTGGAACCTGGCAAATGAAGAGGAGGTAGAAGTGGGATAGTTATGCTAGGATCAGATTGTTGTACTCACTAGATCCTGGTCTATTGACCGTGGTAAGAAGTTGGCTTTGTATTCTAAATTCATTTGGAAGCCCCTGGAAGGTTTTAAGTAGAAAGGTGACACAGTCTCCTTCATGATGTTAAAAGATCACTCTGGCTGATGAGTAATGACCACAGGAACAAGGAAGGACAAATGTCCCTGTCCTTTCCAG